>JARQOC010000003.1:24117544-24363801 GCA_033576535.1 Allobates femoralis
TGCACCCTGTCAGGAGCTGCCCCGACCAGCGGCGGGATCATCCACCTTGCTGCAGCATCCATCCATCCTCCTGTCAGAAGTACACTGCAGCGGTGGTCCCCTTAGGGTACCTTTATACGCCGCCAGCTGCCTGGCAATCGGGATTTTTGTGACTGTTGAGTTGAAATTGCTTCGAAGTGGCGGCGTGTAATTTAGGAAAGTGATCGAGTTTCTCGCAGTTGCTTCGGGTAGCTGTTTCCGAGCCGTGTTCTAAAATCCAAGGCAACACACAGGGAGAATTGCCATGGTATTAGTGTGTAAACAGGGGACAGGGATGGAATCAGCGTCGCCTAGTGAATTCCCAGGGGCGTGCCACAGCCTCATGTATACAGCGCCCCATCAGTGATCATTGGTGGGGGCTACTGTGTTACGATTGGCTGTCCCTTCACAGGGCGCCATATTTAAAGAGCTGTCCATTCACACTACACAATTGCAATCCTTCCTGCGCAGGCTGCCCAATCATGACGCTATTGTGTTGTCCAATCATCGTGTTAGCGTCACAGAATACACAACTCTGTCACGCCTATGTTCTTGTGGCGCTAAAGATGTACGCCCATATTCCTTTGTGGATAGCGGCGTGTGAAGCGGCGATGGTATTCAACAGCAAGTTATCCGCAGGATCTGTAGGAACTTCCGGGGAACCACGATACATTGAGTTGACAATGTAATGGCGGCGTGTACATGCGGCATCGGCGATCGTTGGCAACCGTTAAAAATGTGCGAATGCACGTATGGTTGATACCGGTTGCCAGTGATAGTGGCGGCGTGTAAAGGTACCCTTACCGACCACAACCCATGGGTGGCGTCACGACAAACAATCCCCTGTATATATTACCCTTTTACTTGTGAAAACCCGGGACACGGTCTGGACCAAGACCGCCGTTATATCTCCAGCAGTACTGTGGCGCCCTGCTCACACAGGTAGCCACAGACTTCCCTAATGCACAGCTGGGTTTCACAGCAAGTACCTACTACATGCAACACCTTCCACCCCGGCACAGTAGGGGGCGCTCCACTTGCTGACCTTAGGCAAGATCCCCTATAAATACTGCTGCTGGGGGAGGAGTTAGTCAGAGTGTGCAGACGCTAGGAGAGCTGCGAAGAAGTCCTGGTGGTCGGTGCCGCGGTTAGGCCCGAGCTAGTGACCTGGAGTGGCCCTTCTGACGTCCCGCAAGCCTAAGTGGGGACAGAAGACAAGGAGCAGAGAACTAAAGGGAGTGGGGAACTAGTGGAAGTTCGCCCTAGGAAGTACCGGACATCGGGGATCCGCACCTGTGGTATCCTCCAGGACTACATAGAACCCCATCACACCATGGAGGCTTCAGCCACCCGGTCCCCCTGTGGGGCAAGGAGAGGGAGCCAGACACAGCAGTGTTCCACCGCAGTGATCAGAGAGGGTAACCCGTGGACCGCACAGGAGCAGAGGACAGATATCCGAGTCAGGAAGAGAGAGGAGGTAAGGGACATAGGGACCCGATATACATGAGAACACCTTGGCGCAGGTTATCGGGCTTAACATGCAATGGCCAATGCATTAACTAAGATTCTCATTTTTCATGTTGTTTCCTGAAGCAGTTTCTGGAATGTCAATTTTCATCTTCAAAATTTGCATTAGTTTCCTATATGTTAGTCAAACACTTCATTATGTCATATATTGTGTTTAGTGTGCAGCGGATCACTTTCTAATATGTGCAGTCGCTAGGAGAGCTGTGACGATGTCCTGGTGGTCGGAGCCGCGGTTAGGCCCGAGCTAGTGACCTGGAGTGGCCCTTCTGACGTCCCGCAAGCCTAAGTGGGGACAGAAGGCAAGGAGCAGAGAACTAAAGGGAGTGGGGAACTGATGGAAGTTCGCCCTAGGAAGTACCCAGGGGTGAACCTAGCCTCTCTGCTGCCTGAGGTGAACTGCAAAATGGCGCCCTCCCCCCCCCACCCGCTAGACAAAATTTTTAATTGATAAAAATAAATCAGGTTTATACAGATTTATATTTATCCTGTAAAAATGAGAAAAATAGTGGACATTTTAGTTTACAGAAACAGAAAAAAAGATGTCCACACAAGGATGTCAGCGCCATCACACGCACATACAAGAACCACACAGAAGAATCCAGAACAATCATTAATGGCTACGGCAGCTTGGCACAAGCATTTAGACACATAATGACTGGCAGAGCCGTGGTCCTGCAGGCAGAACTGATTGCCCCACACAGCCCTCCGCACAGTATGATGGACCCTACATAAAACTTCACATTGTATAATTGCATAGATACAGTATAGTGGCCCTGATATAGTCCTCCATAAAGTATAAAGGCTCCTCACAGCCCTTCAAATAGGATATTGCACTCCACATGGCCCTCCGCATATTATAATGGCCTCAACATAGGCTTCCATATGTTATAATACGCTTCCCATAGTCCTCCATATAGTATAATGCCCCCCATAGTCCTATAAATAGTATAATGCACCCCTATAGTCATCCATATAGTATAATGCATACCCCATAGTCCTCCATATAGTATAATGCACCCTGTAGTCCTTCATGTATATATAATGCACCCCCATAGTTCTATAAATAGTATAATGCTCCTCATAGTCCTCCACATAGTATAATGCACCCCCATAGTTCTATAAATAGTATAATGCACCCCCATAGTTCTCCATATAGTATAATGCACCCCCATAGTCCTCCATATTGTATAATGCACCCCTATAGTCCTCCATATAGTATAAGGCACCCCCATAGTCCTATAAATAGTATAATGCTCCTCATAGTCCTCCACATAGTATAATGCACCCCCATAGTCCTCCATATAGTATAATGCACCCCCATAGTCCTCTATATAGTATAATGCACCCCTATAGTCATCCATATAATATAATGCAGCCACATAGTCCTCCATATAGTATAATGCACCCAGTAGTCCTTCATATATGATAATGCACCCCCATAGTCCTATAAATAGTATAATGCACCCTCATAGTCCTCCATATACTATAATGTACCCCCATAGTTCTAGAAATAATATAATGCACTCCCTAGGTCATCCATATAGTATAATGCACCCCCATAGTCATCCATATAGTATAATGCATACCACATAGTCCTCCATATAGTATAATGCACCCCTGTAGTCCTTGATATATATAATGCACCCCCATAGTTCTCCATATATCATAATACACCCAATAGTCCTATAAATAGTATAATGCTCCCCATAGTCCTCCACATAGTATAATGCACCCCCATAGTCCTCCACATAGTATAATGCACCTCCATAGTCCTCCATATAGTATAATGCACCCCCATAGTCCTCCATATTGTATAATGCACCCCCATAGTCCTCCATATTGTATAATACACCCCCATAGTCCTCCATATAGTATAAGGCACCCCCATAGTCCTCCATATATTATAATGCACCCCTTTGTCCTCCATATAGTATTATGCACCCCCATAGTCTTTCATATAGTATAATGCACCCCTATAGTCATCCATATAATATAATGCAGCCACATAGTCCTCCATATAGTATAATGCACCCAGTAGTCCTTCATATATTATAATGCACCCCCATAGTCCTATAAATAGTATAATGCACCCTCATAGTCCTCCATATACTGTAATGTACCCTCATAGTTCTAGAAATAGTATAATGCACTCCCTAGGTCATCCATATAGTACTATGACCATTGGTCACCAGTGTACTCCCTCCTTCATTATTGCTTTCAACTGTATCGCCATTCATGTTGCTGATACAGTTGATAGTACAATGCAGGGTGGGTGAAGGGGGCCCCGACTTACAGGTCCCATAGTGGCCATGTGGTTGGCCGCCATTGGCTGTACATCACTGCCTATGCAAGCATGTGATGTGGTGCCGAGAACAATAGCAACTTATGGGTGCGCACAGTATTGTACCAATAATCCTTCTGTGCAGGTGGGACGCGTTGTGTCTCAACAGGACAATAAATCCTGTAGTGATTAAAAGAAAAAATATCTTTTGGTCGTAGATTGAGCCTATAACCACATTCCCTGTGGAGTCTATTAATGAAGCTTCTGAGGAGAGCATTGACCAGCACAACGCCGCGCTCCCCGATAACACCAGGATCCTGAGACAGGTAAATGGGGACATAGACTCCAAAAGCAAAAAGTCACATTCCCAGACTTCAGTGCAGGGTAATTCAGGGTGTTCCTGCTCTATTTTCTATGAATATTACTTCCGGTCTTCTCACTGTCTCTGTAATTCTCGCTTTCTCCTGTAGCGTCAACAAGTCGAGTCTCTGCCTTTCTGCAGAGTCCATTACACCTGGAAGGAGAAGCAGAGGGAATATTATGTCTACGACCTGGAGAATAAAGCTTACTGCGAGAACTACCCCAAAAAATGCTGCTGCTGCGCCATCATGTGACCAGAGCGAGAAGAGCAGCCGAAACCCGCAGAGCCGGCAGGAAGCTCGGGGGCCGTCCTTCTGATCCGCTCAGGATTATAACCTTTTACTCATGTATCGAATACCCAATTCTTGTTAATTAAGGAGAAAATTCACCTAGAACTGCAAATCTCAAATTCAAGAAATACGTTTTCGTAATTTACCTTGTCCATATCTTATAGGATCTCTGGACCCTATGGTCCTATCTGTCATTATAAGATGGAGAGGAAAGGGTTATTTTCTTGCACTTCTCCAGCAATCAGGAACCTTATCTTTTGGTTTTTGGTGGAGTTTCCCTTTAAATCGTTTATTATCCAGTAATTGTGTTAATGTTTATTTTGCAATCCTGAACTATAGATAAGAACACAATGCAACTGACCAGTAATAAAAGGGAAATGCATAAACGATATTTGTGTGAATTGCGGATCTATTAACACTTTCAATAAATAATCCCCCGATATCAGACCCCACAAAGTCGTCCCCATTTAAGTGCAAAATAACTTTATTACAAGTTCTAAAACTCCTGTCAATAATAATAATAATAATAATCTTTATATATATAGAGCCAAGATATTGCACAGCGCTTCACAATTCAGAGAATGAATGAGAACTTGCCTCATGGAGGTGCTCTGCGGAACAGTTGCCCGCCTTCTCCGTCTGGCCCCCCACTGCCTTCTTCTGCCTATAGAGGTGCTGCGGACCCCTCCTTCTCGGCGCTGCTGTCCTCGCTCTTCGTTGCACCTTCTTAGGTTGGGTCAGTGACTTCACCGTCCATAGCCTCTCACCATAGCTCGCCTCTCACCGTCCATCACCGCTCACCATAGCTCGCCTCTCACCGTCCACCACCACTCACCGTCCATCACCGCTCACCATAGCTCGCCTCTCACCGTCCATCGCCGCTCACCGTCCCTCGCCGCTCACCGTCCATCGCCTCTCACCGTCCATTGCCTCTCACCGTCCATCGCCGCTCACCGTCCATCGCCTCTCACCGTCCATCGCCGCTCACCGTCCCTCGCCGCTCACCGTCCATCGCCTCTCACCGTCCATTGCCTCTCACCGTCCCTCGCCGCTCACCGTCCATCGCCTCTCACCGTCCATCGCCTCTCACCGTCCATCGCCTCTCACCGTCCATCACCTCTCACCGTTCATCGCCTCTCACCGTCCATCGCCTCTCACCGTCCACCACCACTCACCGTCCACCGCCACTCACCGTCCATCGCCTCTCACCGTCCATCGCCTCTCATCGTCCACCGCCGCTCACCGTCCACCGCCTCTCACCGTCCACCGCCGCTCACCGTCCACCGCCGCTCACCGTCCATTGCCTCTCACCGTCCATTGCCTCTCACCGTCCATCGCCACTCACCTTCCATCGCCTCTCACCGTCCATCACCGCTCACCGTCCATCACCGCTCACCGTCCATCACCGCTCACCGTCCACCACCGCTCACCGTCCACCACCGCTCACTGTCCACCTCCGCTCACCATCCATCACCGTCCATCGCCTCTCACGGTCCATCGCCTCACACGGTCCATCGCCTCACACGGTCCATCGCCTCTCACCGTCCATCGCCACTCACCGTCCATCACCACTCACTGTCCATCTCCGTTCACCGTCCATCACCACTCACCGTCCATCACCACTCACCGTCCATCACCGCTCACCGTCCATCACCTCTCACCGTCCATCACCGCTCACCGTCCAGCATCTTGGCTAGTGAGACTGAAGACTGGACCGTGTGGAAGACAGGGTAATGCTGGGAAACATACTGGAAGCATTATCTACCATCCAACCCACCACCTGTTTACATTGCTCTGGCTTCAAGACTGGTGTCCCGCGACCCCCTGTAAAGTGGGAAGTTAGGTCCCATGGATGAGTGTGTTTGTTCTTGCAGGCATAATTTCACCTGGCCACAGCTTCTGCGGGCGCCATCAGCACTATGTCCACTTCCCGGCCTCTTACCGCATGCCTTGCACATTTTATATTAGGTAGATGCTGTATCTGCCTGCAAACTTTCCAGTATTATTAGGTAAAAGAAAAAATCTAGCCCTGAAACAGACTTTTATCTTTAGGCGTCAGCAGCAGTATAAGTATACAAGGACTATAAGGCAATAAGCCCTCTAATCCCAAACTATCCCTCCTCCAGCAGCTATCCCTACACTGAATGCAGGTAACAGCAGTTTTACTAGAAAAAAGGATAGTTTTTAGTCCTCAAAAGGACTTTTGGTTTTGGGTTGCAGCAGCAGTTACCTGTAGAAGGACTGTAAGACGATAAACCCTACCATTTCGCCTGCTCTAATCACAAACTATCCCTCCTCCAGCAGCTCTCCCTACAGTGAATGCAGATGACGGCAGTCTAAGGGTGGAGGCACACGGGCGTGAGACTCGCATTGCACTCGGACCAGGATCAGTAAATGAGACTGGTCATATTAGTGCGTTTTCATTGCACTTAACTCGCATTGCGAGTGAAATGCGAGTTCAATCATAGCATGCTGCGATTGAACGCAATTTCCTCGTACGAGTGATTTGACAGCAGCGGGTGTTTGCCGACATTGTAAGACGCACACGCTTGTGACTATCGCATAGTGTGCTGTGTGGGTGTGAGAACATATACTTACAATGGGCACTCGCACGAGGAAATTGCGTTCAATCGCAGCATGCTATGATTGAACTCGCATTTCACTCGCAATGCGAGTTAAGTGCGCTGAAAACGCACTAATATGCTAATGCAGACAAAACACATGGGCATCTCCTGACATCTGTTTAGCCTTCCCATTGACTTGTATTGTAAAGTATGGAGCATTATCTTAGCAGAAAACACCTGGAGAATGGAGTGGTCACTTCTGGTAACTGCTTAGCTTCTTTTGGAAGCCCAAAGTGGTTGAAAGTCTAGACATGGAGCAGTGAGGAGTTTAAGAGCAGAGAGGCTGGATTGTGTACTGTAAAAGGAGTGAGATTATGGATTCTTTACTGTAAGAGCAGTCATACTATGGATTCTTTACTGTAAGAGCAGTGACACTATGGATTCTTTACTGTAAGAGCAGTGAGACTATGGATTCTTTACTGTAAGAGCAGTGAGACTATGGATTCTTTACTGTAAGAGCAGTGAGACTATGGATTCTTTACTGTAAGAGCAGTGACACTATGGAGTCTTTACTGTAAGAGCAGTGACACTATGGATTCCTTTCTGTAAGAGCAGTGACACTATGGAATCTTTACTGTAAGAGCAGTGAGACTATGGATTCTTTACTGTAAGAGCAGTGACACTATGGAGTCTTTACTGTAAGAGCAGTGAGATTATGGATTCTTTACTGTAAGAGCAGTGACACTATGGATTCTTTACTGTAAGAGCAGTGACACTATGGATTCTTTACTGTAAGAGCAGTGACACTATGGATTCCTTACTGTAAGAGCAGTGACACTATGGATTCTTTACTGTAAGAGCAGTGACACTATGGATTCTTTACTGTAAGAGCAGTGACACTATAGATTCTTTACTGTAAGAGCAGTGAGATTATGGATTCTTTACTGTAAGAGCAGTGACACTATGGATTCTTTACTGTAAGAGCAGTGACACTATGGATTCTTTACTGTAAGAGCAGTGACACTATGGATTCCTTACTGTAAGAGCAGTGCCACTATGGATTCTTTACTGTAAGAGCAGTGACACTATGGATTCTTTACTGTAAGAGCAGTGACACTATGGATTCTTTACTGTAAGAGCAGTGACACTATGGATTCCTTACTGTAAGAGCAGTGACACTATGGATTCTTTACTGTACGAGCAGTGAGACTATGGATTCTTTACTGTAAGAGCAGTGACACTATGGATTCCTTACTGTAAGAGCAGTTATACTATTGATTCCTTACTGTAAGAGCAGTGAGACTATGGATTATTTACTGTAAGAGCAGTGAGACTATGGATTATTTATTGTAAGAGCAGTGACACTATGGAGTCTTTACTGTAAGAGCAGTGACACTATGGATTCCTTACTGTAAGAGCAGTGACACTATGGATTCCTTACTGTAAGAGCAGTGACACTATGGATTCTTTACTGTAAGAGCAGTGACACTATGGATTCTTTACTGTAAGAGCAGTGACACTATGGATCCTTTACTGTATGAGCAGTGACACTATGGATCCTTTACTGTATGAGCAGTGAGACTATACATTCTTTACTGTACGAGCAGTGAGACTATGGATTCCTTACTGTAAGAGCAGTGACACTATGGAGCTCTCTGCCACATGATGTATTGAGCGAGTCACTACTAACATTTAAGAAGGGCCTGGATGCCTTACTAGGAAATTATTATATTACCGGTTATATACACTAGATCCTTTGATAGGGCGTTGATCCAGGGATCTAGTCTGATTGCCATATCTGGAGTCAGGAAGGAATTTTTTTCCATAATGTGGAGCTTAGTGTTGCCACATGGTTTTTTTGCTTTCCTCTTGATCAACATGTTAAGGTGCCGTCACACACAGCAATATTGCTAGGCAATTTCACTGGCAATTTGCTGATTGCAGTGAAATCATGGAGACATTGTTACATTTGTACACAGCAACAAAATAGAACAATGTGTCCATGATTTCACTGCAACCAGCAAATTGCAAGTGAAATTCCTAGCAATATTTGTGACGGTAGCCCCCTTTGTAAGTGCAGCAGACTCCTACATAAAAGATACAGGAGGTTTTTTGGACAAGATAAGATCAGTAAGGTTGGAAGGGGAAATAATTCTGGGGACATACTAAAAAGAATGAAGAAAAGGAATAAATAAAAAGAATGAAGATAATAATTTATTACCAAAGATTATGTAGTTGTAAAAAAAGTTTCTTGGGTATCTTAGACATGGAATGAACACATATCCCATATAACCAGGTGTATATTATGTTACGTGAGCATTATAGGTGTGGAATGAAGATGAAATATCAGTAGATAATAGATAAATGAACACATATCCCATATAACCAGGTGTATATTATGTTACCTGAGCATTATAGGTGTGGAATGAAGATGAAATATCAGTAGATAATAGGAGAATGAACACATATCCCATATAACCAGGTGTATATTATGTTACCTGAGCATTATAGGTGTGGAATTAAGATGAAATATATGTAGATAATAGGAGAATGAACACATATCCCATATAACCAGGTGTGTATTATGTTACCTGAGCATTTTAGGTGTGGAATTAACGTGAAATATCTGTAGGTTATAGGAGAATAAACACATATCCCATATAACCAGGTGTATATTATGTTACCTGAGCATTTTAGGTGTGGAATGAAGATGAAATATCAGTAGATAATAGGAAAATGAACACATATCCCATATAACCAGGTGTATATTATGTTACCTGAGCATTTTAGGTGTGGAATGAAGATGAAATATCAGTAGATAATAGGAAAATGAACACATATCCCATATACTGTCTTTATGCACTATAAATAAACACATATCTTCACCTTCAAAAGACTTTGAAGTGTGCAGTGTTCTTGAAGCTATATATGACATTGAGACCCAAGGGTCTCCTACACTAGCACCTCAACCACATCCATCAGGTGTGCACGCCAATCACCACTGCTACAGGTAGCATAATATACACCTGGTTATATGGGATATGTGTTCATTCCTCTATTATCTACAGATATTTCATCTTCATTCCACACCTAAAATGCTCAGGTAACATAATATACACCTGGTTATATGGGACATGTGTTCATTTTCCTATTATCTACTGATATTTCATCTTCATTCCACACCTAAAATGCTCAGGTAACATAATATACACCTGGTTATATGGGATATGTGTTCATTCTCCTATTATCTACATACATTTCATCTTCATTTCACACCTATAATGCTCAGGTAACATAATATACACCTGGTTATATGGGATATGTGTTCTTTTTCCTATTATCTACTGATATTTCATCTTCATTCCACAGCTCTAATGCTCAGGTAACATAATATACACCTCATTATATGGGATATGTGTTCATTCTCCTATTATCTACATATATTTCATGTTCATTCCACACCTACAATGCTCAGGTAACATAATATACACCTGGTTATATGGGATATGTGTTCATTTTCCTATTATCTACTGATATTTCATCTTCATTCCACACCTATAATGCTCAGGTAACATAATATACACCTGGTTATATGGGATATGTGTTCATTCCATGTCTAAGATACCCAAGAAACTTTTTTTACAACTACATAATCTTTTGGTAATAAATTATTATCTTCATTCTTTTTATTTATTCCTTTTCTTCATTCTTTTTAGTATGTCCCCATATTTTATCTCTCAGACCCTTCATCCTCCCTACTTTAATTTTCTGAGATAATGACCTTTGGGTTTCCATAATCATCAACATTAACATAAATAAACACATGGAATAGATCCCTCTGTGTGTAATGACTCTATATAATATATGGGTGTCACTTTATGTATTGAATTACTGAAATAAAGTCACTTTTTGATGATCTTCTCATTCATTGAGTGCAGCTGTGTCTTTGTCTTGTAAAATGTCCCTTTAATTCATCTACTTGCTATGAAAGTTCTTATACAACTCTCCATGTTATGTGTCTCCAGGTGTCACCTATCACCGACTTTCCCAAAGAGTCGATCAATGAAGCATCTACAAAGGCGATTTCTCAGCATCTTCCCAACTCCTCCGACACTTGAATAGTGAGCCAGGTGCGTGACATCATCACTATAAGGATCTGCAGCAATGTATCCCTATACTGATCCCTATACAGCCTGATACATTGTGTCATCTCCTCCCATAGAGACACAGCATTAAGTGGCTGCCGCTCACCAAAGTGAGATACAGCTGGAATGGAGACGAATACGATTACTATGTGTATGGAACAGAGAAGAAAGTCTATGTCAAAGATTACCCCAAAAAAGGCTGCGCAAATGTGGCGCCCCTGCGTACAGGTGGCCACAAAGGGTACTGCAGCCAGGCAGTTAGGACCTAGTAAACACTACACCCTCACAGCCCACATCCCCACGCATAGAGAGGGTTCACATCCAGCTCTGAGGTCGGACACTATATGAGACCAGAGGAGTGGTGGATGAGGAGTGGGTTGGGCACACCAGGAAGTCAGGTGACTGACAGTATATAGAGAGGGGGAGGAGTAAAGGAAGTTAGTAGGCTGAAGTAGCTGAGAAGCAAAGACAAGGAGAAGCTGAGCTGAGCTGAGACAGAAAGACACATGCTGCCTGGAAGTGCCTAAGCTGAGGAGCGCTGACCCGTACTGAGCCAATGCGAGCCAGATGGGGGGGAAAAGCCCATCCAAGACGCTGAAACCACCAGGAGTGTGATAGACAGAGAAGGGACGGTGCAACCCGTGCCCTAGGCAGCAGCAGAAGCTACTAACAGCAGGTGGAGAAGCCCTCCTAGATATCTGAAGGAAACAGAGGAAGGAGCCTGGTAGTTTAATGCTGTGGACTACTGCAGGCTGGGCTAGAAGCAGAGTGTCAGCTCTGAAGGGGACCGACGATTCACCCGGTATCCCCAGATTCACTGACGGGGAGCTTGAGTTTCAGACTGAAGTTCCTAACACTAAAGAACAGGCAGCTCAGTGACACACTAGGACTCACAGAAGCCCGAGTCACCGCTATACTGTCCAGCGTCCGCAACCACCCGTGTAAGACGGAGAAAGAGAGTAGTAGCCCGGAAAGGCACACTTAAAGACTGTGTGAGGGGTCACAAGGAGAGAGGAGCCTGGCTGCAGGAGAGAAGGGAACCCGGAAAGGGAGAATGTAACTGTGTACCAACTGTGAATAACCTGTAAACTGCTTGCAAGAAAGAACTAAGTAAAGCTTTGGAAACCCTGCATTGTCTCCTGCCTGCTTCCATCTGCAGACCCTCTCTCCCATACAGGCTGCACCAAGAAGACCTCAACCTGCAGAGCCACAGCCTGTCAGCACCAGCACAGGAGGAGAGATCCCTGCAGCTGCAAAGTAAGTGTGCTCCAACAGCCTCACACACAACAGACTTTAACTCCTTACTGCCCCGGGGGATACAGTTCTCCCCACTAGAACTATACCATCCCCGCTGCCATTCCATCACCCCCGGAGGTTCTGCAGCAGCCGCGGCCCCATAGCTGGCCGCACCAAGTGGGTGGCGTCACCCGTGACATATCCCTTGTAAATAATTCCCCCTTTTATTGTGCTGAGCCAGGGACACGGTCCGGACCAGGCCACCAGTGACATCCCCAGCAGCAGATCGGTCCGGTACCGAGTACCCCACGTCCCTTGGGGCTCCACAACCTGGCGTCACGAACAGGATCTACCCGGTCCAAAAGAATTGGACCTTGTGTGCCCAAATCCTGTGTTCTAGACTTTTTCCCGCCAAAATCTGACCCCAATGGCGGCCATCAGAGACTAGCGCCATGTGCAGGGGAGGCGTTCCCAAGACTCCCATCGTGGGCCGGTCCAGTCCAAGGCGCGAAAAGAAGGTCCCGCCCTGGCTCTCCTTAACTCCGGGAGAGCCAGCTGTCACTCTCAAAGAAGAGCCGCCGCCCCTAGACCCTCCTACCAAGAAGCTGGCGCGAACTGAGCCGGAAATCGTCATCAGGAGGGGGCGGAGCAGGCAACCGGAAGAGAAGCGATCGCCATTCAGAGACACGAGGACGGAAGCGGAGGACGCAGCAACCAGCGCTCTGTGCGAGAGATCACGAGTGATCCCGGAGGGCCCACAGATTGAACCAGTGGAGGAACCCGGCCGAGGAGAGACCCCGCGTGATCGCGTAGAGATGGCTGAAGGAGGAGAAGAGCGCCCCTATGTCCTAGATACCCGGAGGGGTATACTGCGGCGGCTGCCCCCAAGGATGACACGGGCCCAGGAGGAGAACAGGACCCGGATTCAGATCAACATTGATCAGCCTAGAAACTGTTACATCCAAGTCTATGAAGGATGTTATAACGCAGAGCCCAGAGAGCAGTTTGCTGAACGCTGCACTGCAAGACCTGGAGGTGTACCCCAGACGGAAGACATCGCAAGTGGTACTATGGACGCAGCAAAAGAAAGAATAGAAACGCAGGATCTGCATCCAGAAGGGAAAGCATCCCAGATGATCCGGAAGATGGAGAAGAAGGATCAGGAGTAAGACCCGTATCCTGCATCAAGAAGAAACAGATGAAGAAGCTGTAAGTGTGAATGTACATTGTTCCTTATTGATCCCCCAACCTTACCTGAATGAATGCTAGCATTCCCCTGTTTGTCTTATGTTTTACCTGAACATTTGCATCATGAACAATGACTTGATACGAACTTTCATTGTATATAGTTAAGCACACTTGTGTGCTCCCCTTTGGTTTTAAGACCAGATGCAAATGCAAAGTAATGCACGAACTCTGCATTTTGAACTTTGAAGCTGCTTTTGAGACTTTTGCACTTTTTGAAAATTTTTGAAAGTTTTTAGCACTTTTTGAAAAGAAGAGAGATTTTATACTTTTATAGGAAGCAATGTCTTATAATGTCTTTTACAGAAAAGAGGGTAATGATGAGTATAGATACCCATGCACTTATGTTTATAGTTAAAGCAACGTTCCAAGAATCGTGCCTCCCGGAAGGGAAGAAATCAAGAATTCATAATGTTTATTGTTATATAATATAAAAATGTTTTCAGGGTAACCAATGTCGAGTCGCGCGCGGACGCGCTGTTTAACTCCGGGAGAATGTGGCGCCCCTGCGTACAGGTGGCCACAAAGGGTACTGCAGCCAGGCAGTTAGGACCTAGTAAACACTACACCCTCACAGCCCACATCCCCACGCATAGAGAGGGTTCACATCCAGCTCTGAGGTCGGAGACTATATGAGACCAGAGGAGTGGTGGATGATGAGTGGGTTGGGCACACCAGAAGGTCAGGTGACTGACAGTATATAGAGAGGGGGAGGAGTAAAGGAAGTTAGTAGGCTGAAGTAGCTGAGAAGCAAAGACAAGGAGAAGCTGAGCTGAGCTGAGACAGAAAGACACATGCTGCCTGGAAGTGCCTAAGCTGAGGAGCGCTGACCCGTACTGAGCCAATGCGAGCCAGATGGGGGGGAAAAGCCCATCCAAGACGCTGAAACCACCAGGAGTGTGATAGACAGAGAAGGGACGGTGCAACCCGTGCCCTAGGCAGCAGCAGAAGCTACTAACAGCAGGTGGAGAAGCCCTCCTAGATATCTGAAGGAAACAGAGGAAGGAGCCTGGTAGTTTAATGCTGTGGACTACTGCAGGCTGGGCTAGAAGCAGAGTGTCAGCTCTGAAGGGGACCGACGATTTACCCGGTATCCCCAGATTCACTGACGGGGAGCTTGAGTTTCAGACTGAAGTTCCTAACACTAAAGGACAGGCAGCTCAGTGACACACTAGGACTCACAGAAGCCCGAGTCACCGCTATACTGTCCAGCGTCCGCAACCACCCGTGTAAGACGGAGAAAGAGAGTAGTAGCCCGGAAAGGCACACTTAAAGACTGTGTGAGGGGTCACAAGGAGAGAGGAGCCTGGCTGCAGGAGAGAAGGGAACCCGGAAAGGGAGAATGTAACTGTGTACCAACTGTGAATAACCTGTAAACTGCTTGCAAGAAAGAACTAAGTAAAGCTTTGGAAACCCTGCATTGTCTCCTGCCTGCTTCCATCTGCAGACCCTCTCTCCCATACAGGCTGCACCAAGAAGACCTCAACCTGCAGAGCCACAGCCTGTCAGCACCAGCACAGGAGGAGAGATCCCTGCAGCTGCAAAGTAAGTGTGCTCCAACAGCCTCACACACAACAGACTTTAACTCCTTACTGCCCCGGGGGATACAGTTCTCCCCACTAGAACTATACCATCCCCGCTGCCATTCCATCACCCCCGGAGGTTCTGCAGCAGCCGCGGCCCCATAGCTGGCCGCACCAAGTGGGTGGCGTCACCCGTGACATATCCCTTGTAAATAATTCCCCCTTTTATTGTGCTGAGCCAGGGACACGGTCCGGACCAGGCCACCAGTGACATCCCCAGCAGCAGATCGGTTCGGTACCGAGTACCCCACGTCCCTTGGGGCTCCACACAGTCATGTGAATACCAGATCAATAAACGTATCTATATAATCCACAGATATTAACTGGACAGTAGGGGCTAACTACAACAGATGCATGGGGCCCAAATGTCCCTTTGGCCTATAGAAAAAGACTAATGCTATTAAAGATTTGCAATAATTGGGGGCCCCATTGGAGCTTTCACATCGGGGCCCCTGAGCTTCAAGTTACACCACTGCTGGAGAGATATATAGATTTGTTCTATTGAAGTCAAGCTCTTGTAAGAGTTGCAATAAATTAAATAATATTACAATAACTGAATTATGTTTTTTATTGTAATAAAATGTTTATGATAATTAGTGATGATCGAATACCAAAATATTCTGGTTTGGATTAAACGTTCCAAATACTTCTAAAGGGACCCAGCCAGCAGGAGTTAGGGCTATAAAGTGAAGCCGCAGTCTTGCAGGCTCTGAGATGCTGAGTACAATCATAGCTTTACTTCAATTATTACATGTATGATTGCAGAGAAAAGTGTTATCAAACACCGGGAAAACAGTGCAGCACATTAACATAAGTGCAGCACAGCGTCACTGTGTGGGATTGGGTTTCTTTTATAATCCCAATCCCCTCCAGTCTGCGTGTCCCCGGTCTCATCACATACAGCGGGAACATCCAGGAGAGGAGACCGGGGACGTGAAGACTGGAAGGGATGGGACCTTGTCCAGCAATCCGGTAAAAGGAGAAGCAGTGAGAACCCCCGGAAGCTGGCAGGCATGCAAATAAGGGAGGGAGGGCTGAGCTCAGCCACATAAGAGCCTGATATTGTGCTATCATCATGCACAATGTGAGGTGTCCTGGAGCTGGATATACTGACAGGGAGAGAGGGAGGAGAGTTTGGCCTAGAGCAAACAGAAGTAATAAAATAAACCCAACTCCACCCTACATAGTGACGCAATGCTGCACTTATACTAATGTGCTGCACTTTTTCCCGGTGTTTGATAACACTTTTCCCTGTAATCATACATGTAACCATTGAAGTAAAGGTATGATGGCACTCAGCATCTCAGTGCCTGTAAGGCACTGGCTTCACTTTGTAGCCCTAAAACCTGCTGGTCGGTTCCCTTTAAATATTTGTTTATTTGTACTGAATAACGAAGACAATGCACATGAATGGGAAGCTTGAACATTTTTCAGCTGGACCCAACGAAGAGGTCTGGGGAGGGGGGGCTGAGAAAAAAGCTGAAATGGATGGTAAACTGCTGTAATTGAATGGGAACAGCATGGAGGAGATGCCTGCATGCCAGTGGGGTACCGCCATTGGCGGCAGACCACGCGGCCACCATGGAGCCCATGAATCAAGGGGGTTTTGTGCCCGCACAGACACTGGGGCCCCCCACCCATCATCACACTTTAAATTGTATACTTTATGGAGGATTATAGAGGCTGCATTTTACTTTATGGGGGATTATAGAGACCACATTATGCTATTTGGATGATTATAGAGGCTGCATTCTACTATATGGAGAATTATAGAGGCCATATTATGCTATATGGAGAATAGAGGCTGCATTATACTATATGGGAGGATTATAGAGGCTGCATTATATTTTATGAAGGATTATAGAGGCTACATTATACTATATGGAGGATTATGGAGGCTGCATTATATTATATGAAAGAATATAGAGGCTACATTATACTATATGGAGGATTATAAAGGCTACATTATATTATATGAAGGACTAGAGAGGCTGTGTTATACTATATAGAAGACTATAGAGGCTGCATTATACTATATTGAGTACTATAGAGGCTGCATTATATTATATGTGTCACGTGTTGACTGCCATGAGTGTTGCTGCTGTGAATTAAATCAGTTTTTTTTTTTACTTTAGTCTATGCTGTGTTGATGATGGGAGACGTTCTCAGTGATGTCTGATCTCTAGTGATGATAGGAGACGTTCTCAGTGATGTCTGATCTCTAGTGATGATGGGAGACGTTCTCAGTGATGTCCTGATCTCTAGTGATGATGGGAGACGTTCTCAGTGATGTCTGATCTCTAGTGATGATGGAGACGTTCTCAGTGATGTCTGATCTCTAGTGATGATGGGAGACGTTCTCAGTGATGTCTGATCTCTAGTGATGATGGGAACGTTCTCAGTGATGTCTGATCTCTAGTGATGATAGGAGACGTTCTCAGTGATGTCTGATCTCTAGTGATGATGGAGACGTTCTCAGTGATGTCTGATCTCTAGTGATGATGGGAGACGTTCTCAGTGATGTCTGATCTCTAGTGATGATGGAGACGTTCTCAGTGATGTCTGATCTCTAGTGATGGGGGACGTTCTCAGTGATGTCTGATCTCTAGTGATGGGAGACGTTCTCAGTGATGTCTGATCTCTAGTGATGATAGGGAGAGTTCTCAGTGATGTCTGATCTCTAGTGATGATAGGAGACGTTCTCAGTGATGTCTGATCTCTAGTGATGATGGGAGACGTTCTCAGTGATGTCTGATCTCTAGTGATGATGGAAACGTTCTCAGTGATGTCTGATCTCTAGTGATGATGGAGACGTTCTCATGATGTCTGATCTCTAGTGATGGAGACGTTCTCATGATGTCGATCTCTATGATGATAGAGACGTTCTCAGTGATGTCTGATCTCTAGTGATGATGGAGACGTTCTCAGTGATGTCTGATCTCTAGTGATAAGAACGTTCTCAGTGATGTCTGATCTCTAGTGATGATAGGAGACGTTCTCAGTGATTCTGATCTCTAGTGATGAAGGACTTCCAGTGAGTCTGATCTCTAGTGATGATGGGACTCCAGTGATGTCTATCTCAGTGATGTGAGACGTTCCATGATGTCTGACTCTATGATGAGGGGACGTTCTCATGATTCTGATCTCTATGATGATGAGACTTCTCATGATGTCTGATCTCATGATGAAGAACGTCTCATGATGTCTGATCCATGATATGGAGACTTCTCATGATGTTGATCCTAGTGATGTGGACGTTCTCATGATGTCTATCTCTAGTGATGATGGGACTTCTCAGGATGTCTGATCTCATGATGAGGAGACGTTTCATGATTCTGATCTCTATGATGAAAGACGTTCCATGATGTCTATCCAGTGAGAGAACTCCAGGATGTCTGACTCTATGAATGGAACTTCTCATGATGTCTATCTCTATGATAGAACTCTCAGTGATGTTATCTCTATGATGAGGAGACTTCTCATGATGTCTGATCTCATGATGAAGGAACGTTCTCATGATGTCTGATCTCTAGTGATGAGAACTTCTCAGGATTCTGATCTCTAGTGATGAGGACGTCTCAGTGATGTCTGATCTCTATGATATGAACTTCTCAGTGATTCTGATCTCTATGATGAGGAACTTCTCATGATGTCTGATCTCTATGATGATGAGACGTTCTCAGTGATGTCTATCTCTATGATGATGAGACTTCTCATGATGTCTGATCTCTATGATGATGGAGACGTTCTCTGATGTCTGATCTCTAGTGATGATGAGAGTTCTCAGTGATGTCTGATCTCTAGGATAGGAACGTCTCAGTGATGTCTGATCTCTATGAGATGGAGACGTTCCATGATGTCTGATCTCATGATAAAGACGTTCTCAGTGAGTCTGATCTCTATGATGAAGGAACGTTCTCATGATGTCTGATCCTAGTGATGATGGAACGTCTCATATGTCGATCTCTAGTGTGATAGGAGACTCTCAGGATGTCTGATCTCTAGTGATATGGAGACGTCTCAGTGATGTCTGATCTCGTGATATGGACGTTCTCATGATGCTGATCTCTAGTGATGAGGACGTTCTCATGATGTTGATCTCTATGATGAAGACGTTCTCAGTGATGTCTGTCCTAGTGAGATGAGACGTTCCATGATTCTGATCTCTAGTGAGAGGAAGTTCTCATGATGTCTACTCTATGATGATGAGACGTTCTCATGATGTCTGATCTCTTGATATGGAGACTTCTCATGATGTCGACCTAGTGATGAGGAACGTTCTCATGATGTTGACTCTAGTGATGATGAGACGTTCTCGTGATGTCTGATCCTATATGATGGACGTTCTCAGTGATGTCTGATCTCTAGTGATGATGGAGACTTCTCTGAGTCTGATCTCTAGTGAGTGGAACGTTCATGATGTCTGATCCTGTGATGAGGAGACGTTCTCAGTGATGTCTGATCTCTATGATGATAGAGACGTTCTCAGTGATTCTGATCTCATGTGATGTAGGAGACGTTCAGTGATTCTGATCTCTAGTGATAGGAGACGTTCTCATATGTCTGACTCTAGTGATATGGACGTTCTCATGAGTCGACTCTAGTGATATGGAGACGTTCTCAGTGATGTCTGATCTCTAGTGATGATGGAGACGTTCTCAGTGATGTCGATCTCTAGTGATGATGGACGTTCTCAGTGAGTCTGATCTCTAGTGATGATGGAGACGTTCTCAGTGATGTCTGATCTCTAGTGATGAGGGAGACTTTCTCAGTGATGTCTGATCTCTATGAGATGAACGTTCAGTGATTCTGATCTCTAGTGATGATGGAGACGTTCTCAGTGATGTCTGATCTCTATGATGATGGAACGTTCTCAGTGATGTCTGATCTCTAGTGATGAGGAGACGTTCTCAGTGATGTCTGATCTCTATGATGATGGGAGACGTTCTCAGTGATGTCTGATCTCTAGTGATGAGGAGACGTTCTCATGATGTCTGATCTCTAGTGATGATGGAACGTCTCAGTGATGTCTGACTCTATGATGATAGGAGACGTTCTCAGTGATGTCTGATCTCTAGTGATGATGGAGAACGTTCTCAGTGATGTCTGATCTCAGTGATGATGGAGACGTTCTCATGATGTCTGATCTCTAGTGATGATGGAGACGTTCTCAGTGATGTCTGATCTCTATGATGATAGGAGACGTTCTCAGTGATGTCTGATCTCTAGTGATGATGGGAGACGTTCTCAGTGATGTCTGATCTCTAGTGATGATAGGAGACGTTCTCAGTGATGTCTGATCTCTAGTGATGATGGGAGACGTTCTCAGTGATGTCTGATCTCTAGTGATGATGGAGACGTTCTCAGTGATGTCTGATCTCTAGTGATGATAGGAGACGTTCTCAGTGATGTCTGATCTCTAGTGATGATGGAGACTTCTCAGTGATGTCTGATCTCTAGTGATGATGGAGACGTTCTCAGTGATGTCTGATCTCTAGTGATGATAGGAGACGTTCTCAGTGATGTCTGATCTCTAGTGATGATGGAGACGTTCTCAGTGATGTCTGATCTCTAGTGATGATGGGAGACGTTCTCAGTGATGTCTGATCTCTATGATGATAGGAGACGTTCTCAGTGATGTCTGATCTCTAGTATGATGGAGACGTTCTCAGTGATGTCTGATCTCTAGTGATGATGGGACTTCTCAGTGATGTCTATCTCTAGTGATGATAGGAGACGTTCTCAGTGATGTCTGATCTCTAGTGAGATGGAGATTCTCATGATGTCTGATCTCTAGTGATGATAGGAGACGTCTCAGTGATGTCTGATCTCTAGTGAGATGGAGAGTTCTCATGATGTCTGATCTCTAGTGATGATGGAGACGTTCTCAGTGATGTCTGATCTCTAGTGATGATAGAGACGTTCTCAGTGATGTCTGATCTCTAGTGATGATGGGAGACGTTCTCAGTGATGTCTGATCTCTATGAGATGGGAGACGTTCTCATGATGTCTGATCTCTAGTGATGATGGGAGACTTCTCAGTGATGTCTGATCTCAGTGTGATGGAGACTTCTCATGATGTCTGATCTCTAGTGATGATGGAGACGTTCTCAGTGATGTCTGATCTCTAGTGATGATGGGAGACGTTCTCAGTGATGTCTGATCTCTATGATGATGGAGACGTTCTCAGTGATGTCTGATCTCTAGTGATGATAGGAGACGTTCTCAGTGATGTCTGATCTCTAGTGATGATGGAGACGTTCTCAGTGATGTCTGATCTCTAGTGATGATGGAGACGTTCTCAGTGATGTCTGATCTCTAGTGATGATAGGAGACGTTCTCAGTGATGTCTGATCTCTAGTGATGATGGAGACGTTCTCAGTGATGTCTGATCTCTAGTGATGATGGGAGACGTTCTCAGTGATGTCTGATCTCTAGTGATGATAGGGAGACGTTCTCAGTGATGTCTGATCTCTAGTGATGATGGAGACGTTCTCAGTGATGTCTGATCTCTAGTGATGAGGAGACGTTCTCAGTGATGTCTGATCTCTAGTGATGATGGAGAGTTCTCCAGTGATGTCTGATCTCTAGTGATGATAGGAGACGTTCTCAGTGATGTCTGATCTCTAGTGATGATGGAGACGTTCTCAGTGATTCTGATCTCTAGTGATGATGAGACGTTCTCAGTGATGTCTGATCTCTAGTGATGATGGGAGACGTTCTCAGTGATGTCTGATCTCTAGTGAGATAGGAGACGTTCTCAGTGATGTCTGATCTCTGTGATGATGGAGACGTTCTCAGTGATGTCTGATCTTAGTGAGATGGGAGACGTTCTCATGATGTCCCGATCTCTATGATGATGGAGACGTTCTCAGTGATGTCTGATCTCTAGTGATGATAGGAGACGTTCTCAGTGATGTCTGATCTCTAGTGATGATAGGAGACGTTCTCAGTGATGCTGATCTCTAGTGATGATGGGAGACGTTCTCAGTGATGTCTGATCTCTAGTGATGATGAGGAGACGTTTTCCAGTGATGTCTGATCTCTAGTGATGATGGAGACGTTCCAGTGATGTCTGATCTCTAGTGATGATGGGATGACGTTCTCAGTGATGTCTGATCTCTAGTGATGAGAGCGTTCTCATGATTCTGATCTCTATGATGATGGAGACGTTCTCAGTGATGTCTGATCTCTAGTGATGATGGAGACGTTCTCAGTGATGTCTGATCTCTAGTGATGATAGGAGACGTTCTCAGTGATGTCTGATCTCTAGTGATGATAGGAGACGTTCTCAGTGATGTCTGATCTCTAGTGAGATGGGAGACGTTCTCAGTGATGTCTGATCTCTAGTGATGATGGAGACGTTCTCAGTGATGTCTGATCTCTAGTGATGATGGGAGACGTTCTCAGTGATGTCTGATCTCTAGTGATGATAGGAGACGTTCTCAGTATGCTGTCTCTAGATTCTCTCAGTGATGCTGTCAGTATGGGAGGACGTTCTCAGTGATGTCTGATCTCTAGTGATGAATGGAGACGTTCTCAGTGATGTCTGATCTCTAGTGATGATGGGAGACGTTCTCAGTGATGTCTGATCTCTAGTGATGATGGAGACGTTCTCAGTGATGTCTGATCTCTAGTGATGATGGGAGACGTTCTCAGTGATGTCTGATCTCTAGTGATGATAGGAGACGTTCTCAGTGATGTCTGATCTCTAGTGATGATGGAGACGTTCTCAGTGATGTCTGATCTCTAGTGATGATAGGAGACGTTCTCAGTGATGTCTGATCTCTAGTGATGATGGGGGACGTTCTCAGTGATGTCTGAGGTGAGGTGAGGTGGAGGAGTGTGTCTTAGCATTCAGATCTCCACTCCCTTAGCCTTGAAGTAGCACCACTTCCCTCCATCGGGTGTCGCAGATAGAGTTTATTTTCTTTGAGGACATATGCAGTGCAGACGTGTTTGCAGGAGCTGCTGCTATTCCCTTCCATTGGAGTGGATGTCTTTTTCCTGGGCTGTAGGTGGAGTTAGAGGCTCTTAGCATAGGACTGATCAGGAGCAAAGGGCAAGGACGGCGGCCCGGAGGTCCTCTCCATTAGAGGTAATTCCAGGAACAGGGTGGACCAGGGAACCCCAGACTAAGGGTCAGACTAGTTCCCCAGTTCGCCTTTACCCATCTTACCATCTGAATCCCTATTCTCTACACCACCGCGTGACATTATCTGTGACCCAGTATTTTTCTCGAAGCCCTTATGGCTTCAACACGAGCTTTTGCACACCTGGTGCAGAACATCTAAGGAGGTTTCTATCTTGCACAACCAGGTGGTGCATCAGCGAAGTGGTTGGGTATATGGCCGCGGCTCATGCCCTGGCTGTACCAGAACCAATATATCCCTCCCTGACGGATTTTCGGGAGGGAGAGAAGTTTATGGTTTCCAGGGAGTCCTGTAAGCTATACTTCAGGCTCTGCCCTCGCTCTACAGGGAGCGAGGGACAGCGTGTGGGGACTATACTCTCCCTTCTTAAGGGGGATCCCCAGGCCTGGGCCTTCTCTCTGCCGACCGATTCTCCATCTATGCGGTCGGTGGAGGAGTTTTTTGCAGCACTTGCCCTGGTGTATGGTGACCCTCATGGCATTTCCTTGACTGAGTCTAAACTACGTAATATCAGGCAAGGAGCGCGTCCGGTTGAGGAGTATTGCTCTGAGTTCAGAGGTAGGAATTTTGGGGGTTAGGACGTTATAATGGTACATTTACACGCGGCCACAGGAAGGTAGGAACGACCGCACTCCAAATAAAGGTGGGGGGAAGGAGGTACCACGACCCCGGGTGCCGATGACACCAAAGCCTTGCGCATCCCGCAAATGACTGTTGGTGAAGTTGAAAGATGACAAATAGCCTGTGCTTTCCTTCGCTATATTTGGAGGGGGGGGGGCAATGATGACCAATGATGGCTAAATCCATAATGGCTTTGAATTGATGAAAAAAACAATCTTGGAATCACTGGAATATGTTGACATGGACCAGAGTTCTTATCTCATGAATTGATACTGGTCATAAATACAAAATGAGGCTCGGTCCATAAAGGGTTAAAGATTATAAGGTACCATACCCTTTCTGTTAGTTAAGATTTTTGACTATACAAAGGGGTGTGGTTTCCCAAGTTGGAAAAATGCAAAAGCGGTAACTGCAAAAAACAGGGGGGGGGGGACACCCCAATGCTGCTCTCTCCATTTTTTTTATTGCTATTAGCCCGACCGCTGGAGTAGGGTCTTTGAAAATGTTTGAGAATTAACGGGAGCAATGAGTAGAAAGCGCCTCCAAATCATACTGCACCGTCCGCTTATGTTAACCGGTGTGGTGTACACCACTCGGTAACGAATCAGCAATGCAGCGGGTGAGAAGGTGAACGTGGCGTTCTTTAGCCGATGTATCTGGCTCAATCTGACTAGATGATTCTAAAATTGCTCACAGGGTATTTTTTTTTTTTGTATCTGTGTTCGCTGCAAATTCATTTTGCTGAATTGTATACGTAATAATTCCTCCATATGGATTCATTTACTACACCCCATCGTGCATCAATTCTGTCTCTGCCCCCTCTCCAAACCCCAACACAACAATACTCACCAATGGGTGAAGGCAGTGGCGTAACTTCAGGCCCAGGGGCCCCGATGCGAAAGCTCCGATGGGGCCCCCAATTATTGCAAATCTTTAATAGCATTACTCTTTTTCTATAGGCCAAAGTGACTTTTGGGCCCCCCTAGGCTTCAGGGCCCGGGTGCGATCGCAACCCCTGCACCTGTTGTAGTTACGCCCCTGGGTGAAGGGAAGGCAAGTTGCCCTTGATTAACATTCAGCCAGCGAATAGAACTGTGTGGCGGCAAGAAGGGCTGTAGACCCAAATCGCCACAGATAACCCTGCAAATGGATAAAGGGAACACCAACGCGAAGAATAAGAACGTCGAGAACATCCATCTGACATTTAGTAACGACTACTATATGAGCTACGATGAACGCTGTTTCCATTGACCGACGACTGCTGCAGGGGTGCAGATCCAATGGGCAGGGTGCCTTCCTCTGGCTTCATATTATGAAGATGGGAGGGTGAGGGGGTTAGGGCAACTGCTTATGTGTGGGGTCACTAACTGCCCCCCAAATGAAACCTACATATCCCTGCATGGCACTCTGCCTGACTATTTCATGTACCCTTGAAGCTGCCTCCTTCGGGGGAAGGGACAGGCACTTTGTGTGAGTCTGGATGCCTGCAGTGATACTAGCTGCTGTCCTGACCTACATCCCATGGTGAGTGCATAATGGTTCCCTACAGCAGGAGATGCATGGTGGGTGACGCGCTGCTGGCCAGCTGCACCGCGCTACCCATTCTAGTTGACGGGCGTGCAGTCACCTCTGGAGCTTTAATGTGGTGGGTGGCCGTTCCCACCTCAGAGCGTGCGCAGGAGTCAGCGCCTGCTCCGCTCGCTAAAGATCCCCTGGCTCAAATGCTGCAGCAGCGGGCAGGAAGCTGTAGATGAATCCCGCCTGCCGCATTCATGCCTCGCCTGGGAGGGAACGAAGAACGCTGAAAGCACAGCAAACCGGCAGCCCTCTCCATAACGATCCTCTCCCTTACCGCAAGCTCCAGCGGACTCGTATGTTCCAGCAACGATTTTGCCCTGTGTCACCATGGGGAGGAGAGACCAAACGGCCAGAGACAAGGGTTTATAAGCCCTGAGGGCAGGTGTAGGGGCAGGAAGGAGAGGTTGTAGGAGGAGACCATTGTATGGGACGGAGCTACCATTGGGGGGCTTGTCAGTCAGGAGGCAGCAGCTATAAACTGCAGTGCTCTACACATCAAATTGCATTTTGGACTTTGTGGCTTCTTCCATAAGTTCATGCAATTATCAGGTCTGCTCCTCAATGGACCATTCCAGTTGATCCTGCATCAGAGGAGCGCCATACTGTCTGCCGAACTCCGAATGTTGGATTCGGTGTTTGGCTTGCTGCCATAGCATTGCGGCATAACCCTGGAGAAATACAAGAGAAGACACATGACGTTACAAAGCCAAAAACATTACAAAACCAGAGAAAAAAAACTGAATAGACAATTACTCAAGTAACCAAACTGCTGGAGGAATCTTTGGCTATCAGCAGACTTTTACAATGTAATCTGACAGCAGTATGATGTAGAAACTTCACGGATCCCCACTCTCACAAGTCCTAGACACTAAATCTGTGTCCAAAATCATCAAAGGACGTAAACAGAATAGGGGCGGATGTAAGAGGCTGGGCACACATTGCGGTAACCTGTGTGAACGGCGTCCTATGTGAATCCTATTCGGTGTGCAGGACAGCCAGTGGTAGCTGCCCTCCAAGAGGAAGGATGTGTTTAGTGATTGGAGGCTGGTGTCCTGCACTAGTAATGCCTTCCCTTTATAATCAAGGCAAAGCTGCACCCTGCATGAGTTCAACGGTCCACTGGCCAAACTATTGCTGTGGTAAGATAGAATTCTCTATTTAAGTCCTTTGCTGATTTTGGACACAGATTTAGTGTCTGGGACTTGTGAGAATGGGGATCCGTGAAGTGGATCACAAGCTGACGTGTTTAATGGAAGTCAACACGGAACACAAGCATTTTTCTAGGAAGATCTTCCATAAAGATGCTTGAATTCTTCACTGACTTCCATTATACTTGGTAGACGAGTCAAGCTCCCCGAGTCCCCGAGCATGGTAGTTCTCACTCATCTATAATGATAACCATTCTCCTTCCAATATGGAGGTTGTCACAATCTTTCATAGTTTCTAAGGCATAGTTCACATTGTGCTGTGGCTTCAGTATATAGTGGAGACCACTACTCTTGGATGGATACATCGCAACAATGGATTGGTTCTGCTGAGGTTCTTTTAGGAGATGCTTTGGGTTTTCAAGTTCAAGATGAATATCATGATTTGCACAAACTGATGTGACAGCATGATTAGTCTTCCCTCCGCCGGTTCTACACAAAGACATCTATGGAGGCTAAATAAGCTGCGGGCTGGAACATTTTTAGGGGAGTGACAGCTCCTTAACTATCAGGACACACTGGGACTTAACGGAGATCCACATACATTCATTACATCTAAAGCTTATCATCCGCACTGGCCCACAGGGTAACAAGAAGCATCTCTGGTCTTACTGACGGCTGCACCCTTAAGAGGTTCTGTATTAATTGACATGACAGCATCAACATGGTCATGTGTTCAATTGAGGTTCCTCACGGGTAGGCGATGGGATCCTCGGAGAGAAGAGGCCCAGCCCTGAGTGGTTCCTTCCATTTTTCTACTCATCCAGAAGAAGTTATCATGGAAGAAATTCTCTCCAGTTGGCACCATAATGGAAGGGGATTACTCTTTTTAAGAAGGTTCCTGGAAAAAGGGAGATTTCCAAGACTCCCAGAAGAATTGGCCACACTATGGTCATCACCAGACTCTCTCATAGAGTAGCCATGGACAAGAGTCAAAAATGTTTACAGCTGCAATCTGCCACATGTAGCATTTTCCAGATCTGACATGAAAGTTGTGAAGTCCTATGGCAAGACCAAGGTGTGGTTCTGCTTAGCGGAACATCACAGCCTCTACAGCAGTGTTTCTCAACTCCAGTCCTCAGGACCCACCAACACATCGTGTTTTCAGGATTTCCTTAGTATTGCACAGAGGATTGTATTATCCCCAGTGCAGGTGATTAAACTATCACCTGTGCACTACTAAGAAAATCCTGAGAACACGACGTGTTGGTGGGTCCTGAGGACTGGACTTGATAAACACTGCTCTACAGCATGTACCGGAGAGAGAGCCACCTTCAACTCAGCTCCAGTATATAAGGATGAGCTGCAATACCAGGCACAGGGCATTACCCCAAGGGGGAGAGGCTATGTGCACCCCCAGGAACAACTCTGTATTTGTTCCCATGAACACGACTACAAGTTCAACCAATCTCACCACGTCGAGGTGACTCATATCGGGACAGTCCTTTCCTCTTACCATACGTCTACTGATAAAAATGTAATAATGACTCCTGTCCTTTGAGCTGGACATTAATAAAGCCTCCCATTTCTGGGTGTCCATGTTGGGCCCCAAACCTGCTCAGCCCTCACTACATTTACGTTCCCGGACATGCGTGCTTTGGAGCTGTATATAACTTTTGAAACGAAGACTAATTGCAGTTACTTAACTATTTTTTTTATTTTAGCATTGCATCGTAGCTTTGTAGAAACAAAGTTGATTGCAAAAGTCTGCATCCAAATTTGTAAGTAAAGATATATAATAAACAAGGTAGTTATTTTTTCCTCTTTTCAGTATTATAGATATAAGGACTACCACTTCCGGATAACATTAAAAGAATAAATTTTATTGATTCTTTTTATAAAAAATGACTGGTCTAGTCTACAAAGTGTACAAAAGTGGAAACAAGGGGTGTGTATTTACAAATTCACTGAAGGAAAAAGCACATTTACAGTATGGATATACCTATTCTGTCCCTAAATCTGTAGGGCTACCTGACCGTGGAGGTATAAACACCCTAATGTTCCGGGTGCCCCCACTCCGCCACGGCTTGCCCTATGATATCCCTAGATAGGTCATCACAATTATAACCAACATTTTATATATAGGGGTATCAAAATCCAAAGGATAATGACAGAATTGAATCCGGATCAGGATCAACTTAACTCAGATGTAACGTTAGAGTTCACTGATACCACGGCAATCCAATGTGTGGTCACATTTTTCCTTCAGTCGTGACTTAAAAACAGTGGAAAATCTCCATCATTTATTCGCGTTTCGCCTTATAGAATATCATAAGGCTCATCAGAGACCGTTCAGGGAGTATTCGCACAGTTGCCTACAACATGGAAACAACCATTAGTGAAAAGACACCAACATCAATGTAAGTAAACAAGTTAGGGCTAGATACTTATATCTCATAGTGTTCATATCTCAAGGAGGAAAAAAAAAAGGAAAAGGAAAAGAGGGAGAAGAAAAAGGAGAGGAGATAAAAGAAAACAAAATAAGAAAAAGGGAACTAGCGATGTGCTACGTGATCTTATACCTGTCATTTTTCTCTCTTTGAGACACAATAGGGTAAAGATAGTTGTCTCTTGATCAAGAAAATTCCACAGTGAGGATCACTAGGGTATATTTACTATGGAAGAAAAAAAATGTACCTATAGTCACACGGGCTGACTGAACACATGTTTTAATATGTGATCCCTCTCTCTTACCAAATCCCCAGGAGACAGGATACATACAATGATTAACATCCAGTCCCTTTATATTTTTATAAAGGCAATTATATAGGCAACTGTGGCAAATACTCCCTGAACGGTCTCTGATGAGCCTTATGATATTCTATAAGGCGAAACGCGAATAAATGATGAAGATTTTCCACTGTTTTTAAGTCACGACTGAAGGAAAAATGTGACCGCACATTGGATTGCCGTGGTATCCGTGAACTCTAACGTTACATCTGAGTTAAGTTGATCCTGATCCGGATTCAATTCTGTCATTATCCTTTGGATTTTGATACCCCTATATATAAAATGTTGGTTATAATTGTGATGACCTATCTAGGGATATCATAGGGCAAGCCGTGGCGGAGTGGGGGCACCCGGAACATTAGGGTGTTTATACCTCCACGGTCAGGTAGCCCTACAGATTTAGGGACAGAATAGGTATATCCATACTGTAAATGTGCTTTTTCCTTCAGTGAATTTGTAAATACACACCCCTTGTTTCCACTTTTGTACACTTTGTAGACTAGACCAGTCATTTTTTATAAAAAGAATCAATAACATTTATTCTTTTAATGTTATCCGGAAGTGGTAGTCCTTATATCTATAATACTGAAAAGTCTGCATCCCCTATACACAGTGCAGTGTGAACACTCGGGCTTATTTAGCGGTGAATCAGACTTATTTCCCCGCACTGATGCAGATTATCAGATGCGCTTTTCCTGACAGTCATTACAATAAATAGATTAAAGAAATTCTGAAATATTCATAATCCGCAAGAATCAGAATCAAAGTGAGAACTTGCTGAGAGGGATCTGTTCAACGTGACCCGCGGCCGCCCAGAGAATCCTACTAATAACATTCCCTGTTTCATTATATGGCTGATGTTGTGTGAGTGTCGCACCCCGGGGACTGGGGTACTCGGAACCGGACCCTGTCATCTTCTAGGGCTGTGGGGTGTCATGGTGACGTGACCCGGCTCCGTGGTCCCAGGTGCGGCAATAAAAATGGGAAGAGAAGACTTAAGTTTGTAAAAGTAGTTTGTGATGTCACCCGTAGTTTTGTGGCCAGTGTGGGCCACCGCTGCCGTCCAGGCCTCTGGGGATGATGAGGGTTGGCAGCCGGGATGTTGGGCTCTCTCTGGGCAGGGCAGGTATAGAGATGAAGCAGAGGTACGCTGCGCTCAGCCTCTTCAGTCTCCCCCGCGGCTTGAAGAATCAGTGTGCGGCTCTGCAGGTGAGCCTCCGCTGTCACAGCACCAAGAAATCTCGCACACAAGTCCTGAGTTCACCGGGTACTTTACTGCTCTACTTTCTCTACAGCACAGTCACTGTCACAGTTACTTTACAGCAGTCTACTCACAGTCCGGTCCCGGTTAGCAGCTGGGACGTTTACACCCCCTTTCTAGTCCCTCTCCGGGCCTTGTTCTCAGTTCTGAGTGCTAGCTACGGACAGCGGTCGCGGTTCCTTTCCCGGGAGAGCTCAGCCTGTCCCCCTGACCCTACTTGATGGCCTTTCCTTTGCTGCACCAGAGGGTAGGTTTCGGGCATGAAAGTCCCTTCATCCCACCAGTTAATCTGTGATTGGGGCATACAGCTCCCAGACACCTCAACAGGGCCGGCACCCTGGCTTCGACCCGATCCACTGGTGTCCCCGTTGCTCTGGACACACCGTGGATCCCTTCTTCCTTGCCACAGGATGCTGCCTGGGACCCGGACTAGCAACACAGGCTGCCGGGTCCGGGTTCTTCCACTCTCCACTCACAGTCTGTCAGATGTCTGGCTTTCCGATGTCTCGGCTTGGGAGTTCGTTCCCTACTCCTTCCACAGCTCACCAGGAACACGGACCTGTGCTCACTCCTTGAGCCCTCCCAGCTTAGTGTTCCTAGGGCTTATGCTAGTTCCTCCACCCCCTTACCGGCCTTTTTCTCTCTCCTCTCCACCCTCCACTTAGCTCCCCTCACTATCCCTTGCCTAACATGAAGTACTAGGTCTAGGGATTGGGGATGTGTTGGGTGTTGGTGTGGGGTGGATAGCTTACCTGTCCCAGCTGCTGAACCTGTCTGTGGCCATCGGTCCGCGGGGCGCCACATGAGCACAAGGAACGTCTTTATCTTAATAGAGTACGGCTCCAGGCTCCTCGCTTCCTTCCGCCATCAAAAAATAAACCATGTTCCAAATTATTATGCGAATTGGTTTTAAGGGTCATGTGTTTTTTTTTCTTTTTCAATGAACCCCATTGCTGGTCTTGTGTCTCAGGGTCTTTGGATCACTGAAGTCAATTTCAGACCCCTGTGATAATTAGTTTGGCAGGTGAGCCCAATAAAAGGAAAACTGGGTGTTCCACAATATTACGCAGGCCACAGTTTTCAAGAAACGTGGGAAAGAAAAGGATGTCTCTGCTGCCGAAAAGCAACAAATAGTGCAATGCCTTGGACAAGGGATGAAAACATTTGATATTGCACGAAAACATAAGCGTGATCATCGTACTGTGAAGAGATTTGTGGCTGATTCTGAGCACAGATGTGTTCGTGCAGATAAAGGCAGAATGAGGAAGGTTTCTCCCAGGCAAGTTCATCAGATTAAGAGAGCAGCTGCTAAAAAGGCCTTACAAAACATCAAACAGATATGTGAAGCTGCTGGAGCCTCTGGAGTCCCTCCAACCTCAAGGTGTAGGATCCTTCAGAGGCTTGCTGTGGGGCATAAACCTACTATTCGGCCACCCCTAAACAGTGCTCACAAGCAGAAACAGTTGCAGTGGGTCCAGACACACATGAAGACTAATTATCAACCAGTCTTGTTTACTGATGAGTGCCGGCAACCCTGGATGGTCCAGATGGATGGAGTAGTGGATGGTTGGTGGATGCCACCGTGTCCCAACAAGGCTGCGATGTCAGCAAGGAGGTGGAGGAGTCATGTTTTGGGCTGGAATCATTGGGAAACAGCTGGTAGGCCCCTTTAGGCTATGTGCACACTGGGAGTTTTGTTAGCTGTTTTTTAGCGTTTTCCGCCAGCGTTTTCCGCTGAGTTTTATGTTAATTTCATGTTAATCCTAACCACCGGTTGGATTAACATGCTAGTCAATGGATTTCAGAAAACGCTGTGCACATTAGAACTTTTTTTTTTTTCATCCTTTCCACTTTTTTCACCGGTTTTCCACCGGTTGTCAAGAATAGAGCATGTGACTTCTTTTTAGCGTTTTTCCAGCGTGTCTAGCACAAAAACCAGTCGCCAAGAAAATCGCTGAGAAAACGCTTTATAAACGCTGAAAATCGCTAGGAAATCACTAGAAAATCGCTAACAAAACGAGGGACACTGCTCAGGTTTTCTGACGGTCTGCAATGATGCAGAACCGTCCAATGTGCACATACCCTTAAGGTTCCTGAAGGTGTGAAAATGACCTCTGCAACGTATATAGAGTTTCTGACTGAGAACTTTCTTCCATGGTACAAAAAGCTGAAACAGGAGCAAAATCATCTTCATGCATGACAATGCCCCATCTCATGCTGCAAAGAATACCCCTGTGTCACTGGCTGCGATGGGCATAAAAGGAGATAAACTCATGGTGTGGCCTCCATCTTCCCCTGACCTCAACCCTATAGAGAACCTTAGGAGTATAATCAAGCAAAAGATCTATGATTGTGGGAGGCAGTTCACATCAAAACAGCAGCTCTGGGAGGCTTATCCGACATCATGCAAAGAAATACAAGCAGAAACTCTCCAGAAACTCACAATATCAATGGATGCAAGAATTGTGAAGGTGATATCAAAGAAGGGTTCCTATGTTACCATGTAACTTGGCCTGTTAGGATGTTTTGGAGTTACCATATATACTCGTGTATAAGCCGACCCCCCTACTTTTGCCCCCAAAACCTGGGAAAACCTATTGACTCGTGTATAAGCCGAGGGTGGACCCCAGCACAGGTATACAGCCCCCAGCAGTGTGGTATACAGGCCCCCCCAGTGGTATACAGGCCTCCCCAGTGGTAGTATACAGCAGCCTCCCCAGTGGTAGTACACAGCAGCCTCCCCAGTGGTATATACATGCCCCAGCAGTATTACAGCAGCCTCCCAGTGGCATATACATGCCCCAGCAGTATTACAGCAGCCTCCCCAGTGGTATATACAGGCCCCAGCAGTATTACAGCAGCCTCCCCAGTGGCATATACAGGCCCCAGCAGTATATACAGCAGCCCCAGTGGTATACAGCAGCCTCCCCAGCAGTATATACACCAGCCCCAGGGGTATATAGCAGCCCCAGTGGTGTGGTATACAGCAGCCCCAGTGGTATATAGCAGCCCCAGGGGTATATAGCAGCCCCAGGGGTATATAGCAGCCCCAGTGGTGTGTGTATATAGCAGCCCCAGTGGTGTGGTATATAGCAGCCCCAGGGGTATATAGCAGCCCCAGTGGTGTGGTATACAGCAGCTCCAGTGGTATATAGCTGCCCCAGTGGTATATAACAGCCCCAGGGGTATATAACAGCCCCAGGGGTATATAGCAGCCCCAGTGGTGTGGTATATAGCAGCCCCAGGGGTATATAGCAGCCCCAGTGGTGTGGTATACAGCAGCCCCTGTGGTGTGGTATACAGCAGCCCCAGGGGTATATAGCAGCCCCAGGGGTATACAGGCCCCCAAATGCTGGCACTCGCTCCCCCACCGTTGTAAGGCCCCCCCTGCTGCTTAACTTACCATCCCTGGTCTTCTGCACAGCGCCGGTCTTCTGTGCTCCGTCCTCCATGCTCCCGTCCTCGCTGCATCCGGGGTCCTCGGCCGTCGCAGTAACGATGACGACATCGTTACAGCGACGGCCGGGGACGCCGGATGCAGCGAGGACGGGAGCATGGAGGACGGAGCACCGAGGACCGGCGCTGTGCAGAAGACCAGGGATGGTAAGCTAAGCAGCAGGGGGGGCCTTACAAGGAGGGGGGCGAGTGCCAGCACATATGGGGGCCAGATATGCACTGCTTCCCCCTGCCGCTGATTGACAGGGGGAAGCAATGCATATATAATGAGCGGCCCCACATGACGGGGCGCTCATCAAGCAGCCTGCCCCCGCCTCCTCCAGCCTCCCCAGCCCCGGACACAGCCCCTACCACCATATTGACCCGTGTATAAGCCGAGGGGGAGACTTTTCAGCCCAATTTTTGGGCTGAAAAATTCGGCTTATACACGGGTATATACGGTAAATAGCTTTTTATGTCAGTGAATGTGACCTCCTAATGCTGCAAATTCAACAAATCACCATTTTCACTTCTTTCAAAGATATAAAATATTTAGAAACTCTCCTGTGCCGAATAATGTGGAACATTTAGAGGGTTTTATAATTGTGAAGATTATACTGTTATCATTGGGAGATTTCTTCAATAAAATGTGATGTATCCTGTAACGGGTGATGACTTATTACACTGACCGTCATCTGCACCGACCATTTAGGAAAATCAGAGAAAAAGAACATTTGCATAATAATTTGGAACATGGTGCAGGCACAGATTACCGATTCCCAAGACCCGACTGGAAGAAATGAGACGTCTTAACTCGCTAAAGTAGCAAATTAGGAGACCGGAGGAATGTTTTCTAAATAAACACCCGTCTCCTTAAAGGAACACTGCATCTAAAAGGTCTATTGTTTCTGGCTATCAGCCCCCAAGTTAGTGGGGTCACGTGGACTTGCTAGTGCCCGGGGCAAGGCAAATACTCTGTGCCCCCCCAAACCTTCGAACTGGAAAACCTTCCACCAGTTCAATATTCAACCAATACATGCTAATCTTAGGTATTCTCTGTTGCTGCCTATGCAGAGCTCAGCAGGTAAACAGAGTTAATCTTTGGCTGCTCAACTCCACTGCTGACTGCATGAGGTTTACACTCTTTTAGGAGGAATTTTTACAAGATTTTGGAAGTTTCTGGGGGAACTTGTGTCCCTTAAACAGAAGATCATTTGTAGGTGACGCTGATGTTGGGGACAAGCCAGGCTCACAATCTCTGGTCTACTTCATCAATGGGGCCGAGGTCTGGGCTCTGTGCAGCCGGTCATGTTCTCCACCCTCCATGTCTGTATGGAGCTTGTGCACTGAGCACAGTCATAGGGAACAGAGAAGAGTCTTCCCCAAACTCTTCCCACAAAGCTGAAGCTACAATTGTCCACAATGTCTTGTGCTGAAACACTGAACTAAGAGAAAGAGGATGATCCCAGAAAAACAAGCCCACATTGTCCTCCTCCACCATCTGTACAGGGAGCACAATGATGTCAAGGGGTAACGTCACCAAACCCAGACTCTTCTAACAGACGCATGTAGAGAAGTGTCATCCGTCACTGCACAAAACACGTCTCCTCCAGAGTCCAGTGGTGGCTTTACACCACTCCATCCGATGCTCGGCATTGTGCTTGGTGATGTACAGCTTTACACTGCTCCATCCGTCACTTGTCACATAAAGATTTATATATGTAACTCAGGGTCAGTAATGTAATGTATGTACACAGTGACTGCACCAGCAGAATAGTGACTGCAGCTCTGGAGTATAATACAGGAGGTCACTCAGGATCAGTAATGTAATGTATGTACACAGCGTCTTCACCAGCAGAATAGTGAGTGCAGCTCTGGAGTATAATACGAGAGGTAACTGAGGATCAGTAATGTAATGTATGTACACAGTGACTGCACCAGCAGAATAGTGAGTGCAGCTCTGGAGTATAATACAGAAGGTAACTCAGGATCAGTAATGTAATGTATGTACACAGTGACTGCACCAGCAGAATAGTGAGTGCAGCTCTGGAGTATAATACAGGAGGTAACTCAGGATCAGTAATGTAATGTATGTACACAGTGACTGCACCAGCAGAATAGTGAGTGCAGCTCTGGAGTATAATACTGGAGGTAACTCAGGATCAGTAATGTAATGTATGTACACAGTGACTGCACCAGCAGAATAGTGAGTGCAGCTCTGGAGTATAATACAGTAGGTAACTCAGGATCAGTAATGTAATGTATGTGCACAGTGACTGCACCAGCAGAATAGTGAGTGCAGCTCTGGAGTATAATACAGGAGGTAACTCAGGATCAGTAATGTAATGTATGCACACAGTGACTGCACCAGCAGAATAGTGAGTGCAGCTCTGGAGTATAATACAGGAGGTAACTCAGGATCAGTAATGTAATGTATGTACACAGTGACTGCACCAGCAGAATAGTGAGTGCAGCTCTGGAGTATAATACAGGAGGTCACTCAGGATCAGTAATGTAATGTATGTACACAGTGACTGCACCAGCACAATAGTGAGTGCAGCTCTGGAGTATAATACAGGAGGTAACTCAGGATCAGTAATGTAATGTATGTAGACAGTGACTGCACCAGCAGAATAGTGAGTGCAGCTCTGGAGTATAATACAGGAGGTAACTCAGGATCAGTAATGTAATGTATGTACACAGTGACTGCACCAGCAGAATAGTGAGTGCAGCTCTGGAGTATAATACAGGAGGTAACTCAGGATCAGTAATGTAATGTATGTAGACAGTGACTGCACCAGCAGAATAGTGAGTGCAGCTCTGGAGTATAATACAGGAGGTAACTCAGGATCAGTAATGTAATGTATGTACACAGTGACTGCACCAGCAGAATAGTGAGTGCAGCTCTGGAGTATAATACAGGAGGTAACTCAGGATCAGTAATGTAATGTATGTACACAGAGACTGCACCAGCAGAATAGTGAGTGCAGCTCTGGAGTATAATACAGGAGGTAACTCAGGATCAGTAATGTAATGTATGTACACAGTGACTGCACCAGCAGAATAGTGAGTGCAGCTCTGGAGTATAATACAGGAGGTAACTCAGGATCAGTAATGTAATGTATGTACACAGTGACTGCACCAGCAGAATAGTGAGTGCAGCTCTGGAGTATAATACAGGAGGTAACTCAGGATCAGTAATGTAATGTATGTACACAGTGACTGCACCAGCAGAATAGTGAGTGCAGCTCTGGAGTATAATACAGGAGGTAACGCAGATCAGTAATGTAATGTATGTACACAGTGACTGCACCAGCAGAATAGTGAGTGCAGCTCTGGAGTATAATACAGGAGGTAACTCAGGATCAGTAATGTAATGTATGTACACAGAGACTGCACCAGCAGAATAGTGAGTGCAGCTCTGGAGTATAATACAGGAGGTAACTCAGGATCAGTAATGTAATGTATGTACACAGTGACTGCACCAGCAGAATAGTGAGTGCAGCTCTGGAGTATAATACAGGAGGTAACTCAGGATCAGTAATGTAATGTATGTACACAGTGACTGCACCAGCAGAATAGTGAGTGCAGCTCTGGAGTATAATACAGGAGGTAACTCAGGATCAGTAATGTAATGTATGTACACAGAGACTGCACCAGCAGAATAGTGAGTGCAGCTCTGGAGTATAATACAGGAGGTAACTCAGGATCAGTAATGTAATGTATGTACACAGTGACTGCACCAGCAGAATAGTGAGTGCAGCTCTGGGGTATAATACAGGAGGTAACTCAGGATCAGTAATGTAATGTATGTACACAGTGACTGCACCAGCAGAATAGTGAGTGCAGCTCTGGAGTATAATACAGGAGGTAATTTAGGATCAGTAATGTAATGTATGTACACAGTGAGTGCAGCTGTGGAGTATATACTGCCTGTACACATCTCTGGTTCTTGTATACGGTGTCTCAGGTGGTGTCTGCAGTGTGAGGTGACCTCGTCCATCTTTCCCTGTTATATGACTGTGTGCAGACATTGGAGCAGACCTGTACAGAGATCACCACCCTGCACATGTGACTCAGCCATTCTGGAGCTCCTGTAGAACTACAGCTCTCCATCATGCAGTGCGGCCGCTCTCCCGGGTGATGGCAGCTCTCGTCTCACTGTCAGAGTCTCCGGCGAGAGGAGTCCTGCGAGTGACCCAGATACGGGGGACGTATGACGTCATCACGTCGCTCCTGACCTGCCGTTTGGGGGCGTGGCTATGTAAATTAACAAATATAAGGACTTATAATGTTGTCTTTTCTCCCGGTATAACCCGCTCTCCTGATCTCCACATCACCGCTCATTATCACTGCGTGCGGGTTTTACACGTTTTTCTCAGTATTAGCATGGTTGCCCATAGCGACCAATCAGATTCCTGCTTTCTTTTAGCATCACGAGAGCTGTTGCCTATGGCAACCTTTCAGAAACAGCTTTCATTTCAAAGCCTTAAAGCTGGAATCTGATTGGTTGTCAGAGTCTGATGACTTCATGGAATATTGCACATCCTATTGTGTACTATGATGTCACGCGCACTATATCAGGAGCAGAGGGCCACAGGCAGCTGATTGTTCTACAGTCTCTGGAGAGTGAGGTCAGTGATTGTCTTCCCTTTATTCTTTCAGGGTTTTATCATTTATTTTGTTAAAAATTCATTTAACCCTTGATTGTACCAGGGGCCAATGTGGCCCCATACAGATTACACATGGAGGGGCCAGTGTGGCTCCATACAGATTACACATGGAGGAGCCAGTGTGGCCCCATACAGATTACACATGGAGGGGCCAATGTGGCCCCATACAGATTACACATGGAGGGGCCAGTGTGGCCCCATACAGATTACATATGGAGGGGCCAGTGTGGCTCCATACAGATTACACATGGAGGGGCCAGTGTGGCTCCATACAGATTACACATGGAGGGGCCAGTGTGGCTCCATACAGATTACACATGGAGGGGCCAGTGTGGCCCATACAGATTCACATGGAGGGGCCAGTGTGGCTCCATACAGATTACACATGGAGGGGCCAGTGTGGCCCCATACAGATTACACATGGAGGGGCCAGTGTGGCTCCATACAGATTACACATGGAGGGGCCAGTGTGGCCCCATACAGATTACACATGGAGGGGCCAGTGTGGCTCCATACAGATTACACATGGAGGGGCCAGTGTGGCTCCATACAGATTACACATGGAGGGGCCAGTGTGGCCCCATACAGATTACACATGGAGGGGCCAGTGTGGCTCCATACAGATTACACATGGAGGGGCCAGTGTGGCTCCATACAGATTACACATGGAGGGGCCAGTGTGGCCCATACAGATTACACATGGAGGGGCCAGTGTGGCTCCATACAGATTACACATGGAGGGGCCAAGTGTGGCCCCATACAGATTACACATGGATGGGGCCAGTGTGGCTCCATACAGATTACACATGGAGGGGCCAGTGTGGCTCCATACAGATTACACATGGAGGGCCAGTGTGGCCCATACAGATTACACATGGAGGGGCCAGTGTGGCTCCATACAGATTACACATGGAGGGGCCAGTGTGCCCATACAGATTACACATGGAGGGGCCATGTGGCCATACAGATTACACATGGAGGGGCCAGTGTGGCTCCATACAGATTACACATGGAGGGGCCAGTGTGGCTCCATACAGATTACACATGGAGGGGCCAGTGTGGCCCCATACAGATACACATGGAGGGGCCAGTGTGGCTCCATACAGATTACACATGGAGGGGCCAGTGTGGCCCATACAGATTACACATGGAGGGGCCATGTGGCCCATACAGATTACACATGGAGGGGCCAGTGTGGCTCATACAGATTACACATGGAGGGGCCAATGTGGCCCCATACAGATTACACATGGAGGGGCCAGTGTGGCTCCATACAGATTACACATGGAGGGGCCAGTGTGGCTCCATACAGATTACACATGGAGGGGCCAGTGTGGCTCCATACAGATTACACATGGAGGGGCCAGTGTGGCCCCATACAGATTACACATGGAGGGGCCAGTGTGGCTCCATACAGATTACACATGGAGGGGCCAGTGTGGCCCCATACAGATTACACATGGAGGGGCCAGTGTGGCTCCATACAGATTACACATGGAGGGGCCAGTGTGGCCCATACAGATTACACATGGAGGGGCCAGTGTGCCCATACAGATTACACATGGAGGGGCCAGTGTGGCCCATACAGATTACACATGGAGGGGCCAATGTGGCCCATACAGATTACACATGGAGGGGGCCAGTGTGGCTCCCATACAGATTACACATGGAGGGGCCAGTGTGGCTCCATACAGATTACACATGGAGGGGCCAGTGTGGCCCCATACAGATTACACATGGAGGGGCCAGTGTGGCTCCATACAGATTACACATGGAGGGGCCAGTGTGGCCCATACAGATTACACATGGAGGGGCCATGGTGCCATACAGATTACACATGGAGGGGCCAGTGTGGCCCCATACAGATTACACATGGAGGGGCCAGTGTGGCCCATACAGATTACACATGGAGGGGCCAGTGTGGCTCCATACAGATTACACATGGAGGGGCCAGTGTGGCCCCATACAGATTACACATGGAGGGGCCAGTGTGGCCCATACAGATTACACATGGAGGGGCCAGTGTGGCCCATACAGATTACACATGGAGGGGCCCAGTGGGCCCATACAGATTACACATGGAGGGGCCAGTGTGGCCCCATACAGATTACACATGGAGGGGCCAGTGTGGCTCCATACAGATTACACATGGAGGGGCCAGTGTGGCCCCATACAGATTACACATGGAGGGGCCAGTGTGGCTCCATACAGATTACACATGGAGGGGCCAGTGTGGCCCCATACAGATTACACATGGAGGGGCCAGTGTGGCTCCATACAGATTACACATGGAGGGGCCATGTGGCTCCATACAGATTACACATGGAGGGGCCAGTGTGGCCCCATACAGATTACACATGGAGGGGCCAGTGTGGCTCCATACAGATTACACATGGAGGGGCCAGTGTGGCCCATACAGATTACACATGGAGGGGCCAATGTGGCTCCATACAGATTACACATGGAGGTGCCAGTGTGGCTCCATACAGATTACACATGGAGGGGCCAGTGTGGCTCCATACAGATTACACATGGAGGGGCCAGTGTGGCCCCATACAGATTACACATGGAGGGGCCAATGTGGCTCCATACAGATTACACATGGAGGGGCCAGTGTGGCTCCATACAGATTACACATGGAGGGGCCAGTGTGGCCCATACAGATTACACATGGAGGGGCCAGTGTGGCTCCATACAGATTACACATGGAGGGGCCAGTGTGGCTCCATACAGATTACACATGGAGGGGCCAGTGTGGCCCATACAGATTACACATGGAGGGCCAGTGTGGCTCCATACAGATTACACATGGAGGGGCCAGTGTGGCTCCATACAGATTACACATGGAGGGGCCATGTGCCCATCAGATTCACTGGAGGCCGTTCTCCATACAGATTACACATGGAGGGGCCAGTGTGGCTCCATACAGATTACACATGGAGGGGCCATGTGGCCCATACAGATTACACATGGAGGGGCCAGTGTGGCCCATACAGATTACACATGGAGGGGCCAGTGTGGCCCATACAGATTACACATGGAGGGGCAGTGTGGCCCATACAGATTACACATGGAGGGCCAGTGTGGCTCCATACAGATTACACATGGAGGGCCAGTGTGGCTCCATACAGATTACACATGGAGGGCCAGTGTGGCTCCATACAGATTACACATGGAGGGGCCAGTGTGGCTCCATACAGATTACACATGGAGGGGCCAGTGTGGCTCCATACAGATTACACATGGAGGGGCCAGTGTGGCTCCATACAGATTACACATGGAGGGGCCAGTGTGGCTCCATACAGATTACACATGGAGGGGCCAGTGTGGCTCCATACAGATTACACATGGAGGGGCCAGTGTGCTCCATACAGATTACACATGGAGGGCCAGTGTGGCTCCATACAGATTACACATGGAGGGGCCAGTGTGGCTCCATACAGATTACACATGGAGGGGCCAGTGTGGCTCCATACAGATTACACATGGAGGGGCCAGTGTGGCTCCATACAGATTACACATGGAGGGGCCAGTGTGGCTCCATACAGATTACACATGGAGGGGCCAGTGTGGCTCCATACAGATTACACATGGAGGGGCCAGTGTGGCTCCATACAGATTACACATGGAGGGCCAGTGTGGCCCATACAGATTACACATGGGGGGCCAGTGTGGCTCCATACAGATTACACATGGAGGGGCCAGTGTGGCCCATACAGATTACACATGGAGGGGCCAGTGTGGCTCCATACAGATTACACATGGAGGGGCCAGTGTGGCTCCATACAGATTACACATGGAGGGGCCAGTGTGGCCCATACAGATTACACATGGAGGGGCCAGTGTGGCTCCATACAGATTACACATGGAGGGCCAGTGTGGCTCCATACAGATTACACATGGAGGGGCCAGTGTGGCTCCATACAGATTACACATGGAGGGGCCAGTGTGGCCTCCATACAGATTACACATGGAGGGGCCAGTGTGGCTCCATACAGATTACACATGGGGGCCATGTGGCCCATACAGATTACACATGGAGGGGCCAGTGTGGCTCCATACAGATTACACATGGAGGGGCCAGTGTGGCTCCATACAGATTACACATGGAGGGGCCAGTGTGGCCCATACAGATTACACATGGAGGGGCCAGTGTGGCTCCATACAGATTACACATGGAGGGCCATGTGCCCATACAGATTACACATGGAGGGCCAGTGTGGCTCCATACAGATTACACATGGAGGGGCCAGTGTGCCTCCATACAGATACACATGGAGGGGCAGTGTGGCTCCATACAGATTACACATGGAGGGGCCAGTGTGGCTCCATACAGATTACACATGGAGGGCCAGTGTGGCTCCATACAGATTACACATGGAGGGCCAGTGTGGCTCCATACAGATTACACATGGAGGGGCCAGTGTGGTCCATACAGATTACACATGGAGGGCCAGTGTGGCTCCCATACAGATTACACATGAGAGGGCCAGTGTGGCCCCATACAGATTACACATGGAGGGGCCATGTGGCTCCATACAGATTACACATGGAGGGCCATGTGCTCCATACAGATTACACATGGAGGGCCAGTGTGGCCCATACAGATTACACATGGAGGGGCCAGTGTGGCTCCATACAGATTACACATGGAGGGCCAGTGTGGCTCCATACAGATTACACATGGAGGGCCAGTGTGGCCCCATACAGATTACACATGGAGGGCCAGTGTGGCTCCATACAGATTACACATGGAGGGGCCAGTGTGGCCCCATACAGATTACACATGGAGGGGCCATGTGGCTCCATACAGATTACACATGGAGGTGCCAGTGTGGCTCCATACAGATTACACATGGAGGGCCAGTGTGGCTCATACAGATTACACATGGAGGGGCCAGTGTGGCTCCATACAGATTACACATGGAGGGGCCAGTGTGGCCCATACAGATTACACATGGAGGGCCAGTGAGGCCCATACAGATTACACATGGAGGGGCCAGTGTGGCTCCATACAGATTACACATGGAGGGGCCAGTGTGGCTCCATACAGATTACACATGGAGGGGCCAGTGTGGCTCCATACAGATTACACATGGAGGGGCCAGTGTGGCTCCATACAGATTACACATGGAGGGGCCAATGTGGCCCCATACAGATTACACATGGAGGGGCCAGTGTGGCTCCATACAGATTACACATGGAGGGGCCAGTGTGGCTCCATACAGATTACACATGAAGGGTTTCATGGTACCAGACAAGGGTTAAAACATAAAACAAATGGGGAAACCCTCAGTTTAGGTAATGTCCAGATGATTTTTGTCTGAGGATCAATGTCTGCCACATTCTACTTAGGACGAGGATTTCCCCATTCACCACCAGATTTCATTGATTTCTGACTTTCTTGCTCATCATCAGCTTCTTACAATATTTATGAATATTATATATTTTTAATGTAGGGCCAATGATACTATATATAAGACTATATGGTCCCATTATTTTGTATGGAGGGCTATGTGGTCCCCTTATTTTGTATGGAGGGCTATGTGGTCCCCTTATTTTGTATGGAGGGCTATGTGCGTCACCCTTATTTTGTATGGAGGGCTATGTGGTCCCTTATTTTGTATGGAGGGCTATGTGGTCCCCTTATTTATGAGTTTGCTATTTGTATGGAGGGCTATGTGGTCCCATTATTTGATGAGTGCAGGGCTATTATTCTTGTATTGTGAGGGCTATGTGTGTTTCCCAATTAATTTTTGTATGGGAGTGCTATTTTGGTCCCATATATTATTCAGTATAGGAGGGCTATGTGGTCCTTGTGGAGGCTATTGTCATATACTTGTATGATGGTTACAGTAGAACATGGCAGTGGAAGTGGTATGTGCAGTTTTTATTCAAATCTGATTACCATAATGTACTGAGTGTATTAACCAGTATACTGAGGTACAGCAGAAGAACGTGTACTGTGCAGTGTATAATACAGAATAATACAGATACTGAGATTACACCCAGTATACAGGACAGGAGAAGTGGTACTGTGCAGTTATATATACAGAATAATACAGATACTGAGGATTACACCCAGTATACAGGACAGGAGAAGTGGTACTGTGCAGTGGTATATATAACAGAAGAATAATGTACAGAAATACGATGGATTACACCCAGTATACAGGACAGGAGAAGTGGTACTGTGCAGTGTATATATACAGAATAATACAGATACTGAGGATTACACCCAGTATACAGGACAGGAGAAGTGGTACTGTGCAGTGTATATATACAGAATAATACAGATACTGAGGATTACACCCAGTATCAACAGGACGAGTGAGAAGTATACAGTACTGAGGATTCCCATTATACGGGACAATAATGGTCTGTGCAGTGTATATATACAGAATAATACAGACATGAGGACTACACCATATACAGGCGGGAGAAGTGTACTGTCATTATATACAAAATAATACAGATACTGAGGATTACACCCAGTATACAGGACAGGAGAAGTGGTACTGTGCAGTGTATGTATACAGATAATACAGATACTGAGGATTACACCAATCGTACAGTGGGTCCCATTATTTGTATGGAGGGCTATGTGGGTCCCATTATTTTGTATGGAGGGCTATGTGGGTCCCATTATTTTGTATGGAAGGCATGTGGGTCACAATATTTGTGGGCTATGTGGGTCCCATTATTTTGTATGGAGGACTATGTGGGTCCATTATTTTTTATGTGGCTATGTGGTCCATTATTTTATATGGAGGACTATGTGGGTCCTATTATTTTGTATGAGGGATAGTGGGTCCTATTATTTTGTATGGAGGACTATCTGCACCAAATCTGCAAGATAAAATAAAGCAATATGGGCACAGGGCCTTATAGTGTACTTATAGTAGGATCCAACAAGCCACTGTACCCTCGGGTCATGAGTGATCTCAGGTTCAGGGGTGTAACTAACAGGTGCAGGGGATGCAATTGCACCTGGACCCTAGAGCCTAGGGGTCCCCAAAAGTTAATTTGACCTATAGAAAAATAATGCTATTAAAGATTTGCATTAATTGGGGACGTGTGGGCGTTTCTACACTGCTGGTCATCATCACAAGGAAGTGGGAATTTTAAATCCGCTCAATAAGTTTCCCTAGTTTTGGAGGTTAAAATTAGGGGCCTCGGCTTATACTCGGGTATATACGGTAACATAAGAAAATCCTAAACAATTTGGGAAACCATTAGTTTAGGTTAAGTCCAGATTATTATTGTCAGAGGATGTACAGTATACATTTCTCAGATATAAGAAATACAGGCACATACTTATCCATCATATGTCTCCCATCCTTGTATAATGTCCCCCATCCTGGGCCTCTTCCAGTAAAATATGTTCCTAATCCTGATATAATGCCCCTATCCGGGACCCATTCCAGTAATATAATGTCCCCATCCTGGCATACTGTCCCCATGCTTGGCCCTTTCCTGGTATAATGTCCCCATCCTGGGCCTCTTCCTGGTATAATCCTCCCCCATCCTTGGCCCCTTCCAGGAATGTATTTCCCCATCCTGGCATAATGTCCCGATCCTTGGTCCCTTCCTAGTATAATGTCACCATCCTGGGCATCTTCCTGGTATAATATCCCCCATTCTTGGCCCCTTCCTGGTATAATGTCCCCATCTTTGGCTCTTCCTGTTATAATCTCCCTCTTTCTCGGCCCCTTCCAGTAATATATGTCCCCCATCTTGGTATAGGCTTCTTCCAGTAATAATGTCCCTGCTGTTCTCCAACAAATATAAAAACAAATAAACAATTCTACTTTCCCCCTCTCCTCCTTCGACGAGCGACATTCTCTTCTATGCCTCCTTACTGCAATGCACCGCCAGTGACTTGCCTCAGTTTGGCCGGCAGCATGTATTGCAGTGCAGGGAGCCAGTGAGTCTCTGCACCACAATTTATTTTAGTTGAATATACATCCTTGAACGCATATCTAGCACAGATAGTTGCTGGTGTCGGAGGCCCCTCTCCAGCATGGGCCTGATGCTGTTGGGCTCTTTGCAACCGCAATCGTTGCGCCTCTGCCCCCTGTCGAGTTTCTTCAAACACTTATGGTACCTTTACACGCCGCCACAACAGGATGCATACAACCCGCTACAGGCTACAAATGTAGCTTGTCGCGCCAATATCGCCTGTAGTAGCGGCGTCTGAAGACGGGACGACACAGCCGGCTACAGATACCTCTGTATCCGTGCACTGCCCATAAACATATGGCAACATCGCCGATTGTAGCGAGCTGTATCGGCGTGTAAAGAAGGAACAGAAGGGAACTCTGGACACCCGGCGATGTAGCTGGAATGTAGCTAAGGCGTGACCCAGGCTCCGGGATACCGCGCCCCTTCAGCGATCATTGGAGGAAGCTCCTTCGTTGCGATTGGTTGTCGCTGCACAGGGCGGCATATTTAAGAAGCTGACCAGTCACACTACGCAATTGCTCGAGCGTCATGTATTAATCAGCCTCCTGCGCTGGCTGGCCAATCATGGTATTATTGCTTTGTCCTATCAGCGTACGGACGTCTCGTAATCCACAATTGTGGCACGCCTATGTGCTGTCCCTCCTGCCCCAGGTCCGCCCATATTAGCTTGTTATTGCGGTGTGTAAATGAGGTACGCTGAGCTACAGACGGCTACTTGCGACACCCGGCGATGTAGCTAGCTGTAGATGTAGCATAGCGTAGCGCACCTTGTGGCGGCGTGTAAAGGAGATGCGATTACCGTTTGTAACCGTTTGGCCGTGCTCGTGCACGTGAAGTTGCCGTTGGTATCCATCCTGTTGTGGCGCGTGTAAAGGTACCATTAGGGTGAGTTTAAGTGCAAACAGCGGTCACCAGATATTGATGGGGTTTATATTTTACTTTTATTCTTTCACTTTGCACTTTGTTAATTGATCACAATAATCTATTAACACTATATCTGACTGTGCAGCATTTGTTGTGTTCACCTCCTATGGGGACATTCATTCTCTTCTATCTTTTCTCCTTTTTAGAAAATGGTGCCTGCGCTTTGGTTTCTGTATTGGAGATTTGGGGCCCACCATCCTCATGGAGTCGGGTAAGTCTATTTATACTATTAATGTATATTGTTTTCAGGGGTGAACCAAGCCTCCCTGCTGCCTGAGGCCAACTAAAGAATGGCGCCCCCCCCCCCCCACCCCTCAATAGTAAATTTTTACAATCGGTACAAGTACATCTGGTTCATACAGATTTATAGCAATCCTGTAAAATTGAGAACACAGTGATGTCAGCGCCATCGCACGCACATACAAGAACTACATGGAAGAATCCAGAACCAGGATTATTAATGGCAAGGGCAGGCTTTGCACAACCATACAGACACACAATGATGGCGGCAGAGCGTGGTCCTGTAGGCAGACACAGTCCTGCATCCTTATAGCATACACACAGGAGGCAGCACCTATTATCTCTGGCACACGTCTACAAAACTCTGGACAGCTGCAATGTAGCGGTTGCCTGGCACTGACTAGTCAGACATGTCCCCCGTGCAGCACTGTCCACGCAGCACATGCAACGACCTGCAGTCTGAGCATTGACAAGCCGCCACTGCACTAAGTTGGTAAAATGGCGCTTCTCCCCCAACAGACCACGCCTCCTCCTGAAACACTTAGCCAATCACAAGCGCCGCACATGGCTCTTTCCGGCGCTAATATCAGGGGCCGTCCAATTGGGTTGAGCAAGAGATGTGGGACCGGGAAGGCGGATAAGCGCCACCAACCAATCACCGTTCGGGAGAAACATGGCTGGATGTATGTACCGAGGGGTGGCACTGAACCTGGTGTGTAAGTTATGGCCAATCAATCCTGCAGCAGAGGGACAATGTATCCTGCACCAGGGGCAAACATAGAAATCATGAGGTTCCATAGCATCAGTTCTAATTGGGGCCCCCGAGTCAAACTATAGAAGCGGGAGTGGCATTTTGAGGGACCCTCCATGGATGCCGCCCTCTGTTCACCAGCAGGTGGCACCACCTGAGGCAACCGACTCAGGTCGCATCATAATAGGTGCGCCCCTGATTGTTCCTATGATATAACTAGCAATTAGGGATGGGCGAATCTACTCGCTAGGACTCGTTACTCGGCGAGTAGTAAGGGACTCGCAGGACTCGGTACTCTGCGAGTTTCCCAGTGATTACTCGCATGAGTCCAATGCAAATCAATATCAATCCTAGTTTTGTCAGAAACGCTGACAAAACTAGGATTGCCATTGTTTGCATTAGACTCGGCTACTGTGCCAGTGATAGCAGGGAAACTCGCAAGTAACTGCTGTTACATTGCCAGCCGAGTCCAGCTGTCTTCTCTGTGCAGCTCCAGGGTCCTAGAGCCCGCCTGCTCACAGACATGATGTAGCAGTGCTGAGATTGTTCTCAGTCTGCTCATTCCCTGTGCATAGACATCTATATCTATTCACAGGGATGAGCAGAGAGGACATCGCGTTTTGGACTACGTCGGACGGAAGAGGATTTTTTTAATTAAAGATGGAGTCCCTAATGGCTTTTTTTTTATTTCAAATAAAAATTTTTCTCTGTGTTTTTTTAACCCTTTATTGGAGATTCTTAGTGGCTGGGTCAAACGTGGCCTGACATTAAGAATCTCGGGCTTAATACCAGCTTGTATAACAAAGCTGGTATTAACCCCTTTATTACCCAGCGTGCTACCGTCACCAGGGCCGCTGGAAGAGCGGGGTTCAGCGCCAGAGGATGGCGCTTCAATGAACGCGCCATCTTCTGGGGCGGCTGCGGGCTGCAATTTGCAATTTTTTTAAAATTATTTCATGAATTTCAGAGTCAGAGTCTCATAGTCAGAGTCAGAATCTCAGAATTTCATGAAATAATTTAAAAAAAATGCGTGGGGCTCCGCGCAATTTCTATGTCTAGCCAGGTACAGCTAAGCAGCTGGGGGCTGGAATCCGCAGCGCAGGGATGCCCAAGCTTTCTGGGCACCCCCCGCTGCAAATTGCAGCCCGCAGCCGCCCCAGAAGATGGCGCGTTCATTGAAGTGCCATCCTCTGGCGCTGAACCCCGCTCTTCCAGCGACCCTGGTAGCGGTGGCACGCTGGGTAATAAAGAGGTTAGGGCCAGCTTTGTATTATCAGCCAGCACACAGAGGAGACAGGACTCTTATCTGTGCGAGTTTCCCAGCCAGCAATTACAGTTGCAAAGTAAACAAGTCCAATGCAAATAAATGACAAAACTAGGATTGCTTCAGGCTGAAGCTTCCGAGACACATCTGCGATTTGTAAATCTCACACTACTTGCTATTACTCGCTTCCCCATTCATTAACATTGGGCTCGCTAGACTCGCAACGAGTAGCGAGTCCTGGGCTCGGACTCGCTAGAGTCAAGCGATTCCGAGTAATTTAGGATTCGCCCATCACTACTAGCAATCATTCTTTCTACCTGCAGAAACATCTCCAGCAGATGGGGCGCATTGGACAGGATGAGGCTGGGGGTGGTAGATCTACTATAGAGTAACAAAATAGGATTGATACAAATGTGTTCCCCATTAACACGAACCTGTCAGGTAAAGAAATGCTATTAACCTGCAGATATTGGGTTAATCTGCAGGTTAATATAATTTTATCCTGAAAACCTTCAGCTCCTCAGTGACTGCTATATATTAGGAAAGTAATGAATGAAGAGAGGTAGTGAGTTTGGACTAAAGATTGGAGGACAGGTGATGTGGATGAGGCATTAGTATTGTGAGGGGGTTTAGTTATAGGTTCAGGCTTTGATGTGCGGTTACAAGTTGAGGACAAGTTTGGTAAATTACACATGTTTATGGCTCCCTTCTTCATTAATGACTGATGTTCATCATTTATACATATGTAGAGCACAGACTTTAGTTTGATCTGAACCCTCACTGTCTCATCTACTTATAGGGAGGAGGAAGACCATGAGGAGATGGTGGTGGCAGAAAGTAACATCTTAGAGGAGAAAGAGGTGGAGAATAACATCATGGAGAAGGAGGAGGTGGAGAGTAACGTCATGGACGTGGAGGAGAAGGAGGAGGTGGTGGCGAGTAACATCAAGGAGGAGAATGACATACAAAATCTGAGTAATATCATGGATGTGGATGTAAGAAACATTGGGGAGGAGGAGAATAACATCAAGGAGGAGAATAACAAAAAATATCTGAGTAACATCATGGAATTGGAGGCGAGTAACATTGAGGAGAGTACCATCAAGGAAATGGAGAAGAGTAGCATTGAGGAGAGTAATATCAAGGAGGAGAATAACATACAAAATCTGAGTAACATCATGGATGTGGATGCGAGAAACATTGAGGAGGAGGAGAATAACATCAAGGAGGAGAATAACAAAAAATATCTGAGCAACATTGAGGAGAGTACCATCAAGGAAGTGGAGAAGAGTAGCATTGAGGAGATCAAGGAGGAGAATAACATACAAAATCTGAGTAACATCATGGACGTGGAGGCGAGAAACATTGAGGAGGAGAATAACATCAAGGAGGAAACTGGTAACATCAAGGAGAGACTGGGGACGGGAGGCGGGGGACGGGAGGCAGTTTACAGGAGGCGGCTGGGGGCGGGTGACGGGAGACTGGGGACGGGAGACTGGGGACAGGAGGGGGGACTGGGGACGGGAGACTGGGGACGGGAGGCGGGAGACTGGGGACAGGAGGCGGGAAACTGGGGACGGGGGACGGGATACTGGGGACGGGAGACTGGGGACGGGAGACTGGGGACGGGAGGCGGGAGACTGGGGGCGGGAGGCGGGGGACGGGAGGCGGGAGACTGGGACGGGAGGCGGGGGACGGGAGGCGGGAGGCGGGGGACAGGAGACGGGGGACGGGAGGCGGGGGACGGGAGGCAGGAGACTGGGGACGGGAGACGGGAGGCGGGGGACGGGAGGCAGGAGACGGGAGACAGGAGACTGGGGACGGGAGACGGGAGGCGGGGGACGGGAGATGGGAGACGGGGGATGGGAGACGGGAGACGGGAGACTGGGGATGGGAGACGGGAGACTGGGGACGGGAAACGGGAGGCGGGGGACGGGAGGCGGGGGACGGGAGGCGGGAGACTGGGGACGGGAGACTGGGGACGGGAGACTGGGGACGGGAGGCGGGAGACTGGGGACGGGAGACTGGAGTCGGGAGACTGGAGGCGGGAGACTGGGGAGGGGAGACTGGGGACGGGAGACTGGGGACGGGAGACTGGAGTCGGGAGACTGGGACGGGAGACTGGAGGTGGGAGACGGGAGACTGGGGATGGGAAACGGGAGACTGGGGACGGGAAACGGGAGACTGGGGACGGGAAACGGGAGACTGGGGACGGGAGGCGGGAGGCGGGGGACGGGAGGCGGGAGACTGGGACGGGAGACTGGGGATGGGAAACGGGAGACTGGGGACGGGAAACGGGAGACTGGGGACGGGAAACGGGAGACTGGGGACGGGAGGCGGGAGGCGGGGGACGGGAGGCGGGAGACTGGGGACGGGAGACTGGGGACTGAGGACGGGAGACTGGGGACGGAGGCGGGAGACTGGGGACGGGAGACTGGAGGCGGGAGACTGGAGGCGGGAGACCAGGGACGGGAGACTGGGGACGGGAGACTGGAGGCGGGAGACTGGAGACTGGAGGCGGGAGACGGAGACTGGAGACTGGAGACGGGGACGGGAGATGGGAGACGGGAGACGGGGACGGGAGACTGGGGATGGGAGACTGGGGACGGGAGACTGGGGACGGGAGACGGGGACGGGAGACTGGGACGGGAGACTGGGGACGGGAGACTGGGGATGGAGACTGGGGACGGGAGACTGGGGACGGGAGACTGGGGACGGGAGACTGGGACGGGAGATGGGAGACTGGGGATAGGAGACTGGGGACGGGAGACTGGGGACGGGAGACTGGGGACGGGAGACTGGGGACGGGAGACTGGGGACGGGAGATGGGAGACTGGGGACGGGAGACTGGGGACGTGAGACTGGGGACAGGAGACTGGGGACAGGAGACTGGAGACGGGAGACTGGGGACGGGAGATGGGAGACTGGGGATAGGAGACTGGGGACGGGAGACTGGGGACGGGAGACTGGGGACGGGAGATGGGAGACTGGGGACGGGAGACGGGAGACTGGGGACGGGAGACTGGGGACGGGAGACTGGGGACGGGAGATGGGAGACTGGGGACGGGAGACGGAGACTGGGGACGGGAGACTGGGGACGGGAGACTGGGGACGGGAGACTGGGGACGGGAGACTGGAGGCGGGTGACTGGGGACGGGAGACTGGAGACGGGGGACGGGGGAGACGGGGGACGGGAGACGGGGGACGGGAGACGGGGGACGGGAGACGGGAGACGGGGGACGGGGGACGGGAGACGGGAGACGGGGGACTGGGGATGGGAGACTGGGGACGGGAGACTGGGGACGGGGGACGGGAGACGGGAGGCGGGAGACTGGAGGCGGGAGACGGGAGACTGGGGACGGGAGACGGGAGACGGGAGACGGGAGACTGGGGACGGGAGACGGGAGACGGGAGACGGGAGACTGGGGACGGAGACGGGAGACTGGGGACGGGAGACTGGGGACGGGAGACTGGGGACGGGAGACTGGGGACGGGAGACTGGGGACGGGAGATGGGAGACTGGGGACGGGAGACTGGGGACAGGAGACTGGAGACGGGAGACTGGGGACGGGAGATGGGAGACTGGGACGGGAGACTGGGGACGGGAAGACTGGGGACGGGAGATGGGAGACTGGGGACGGGAGACGGGAGACTGGGGACGGGAGACTGGGGACGGGAGATGGGAGACTGGGGACGGGAGACGGGAGAACTGGGACGGGAGACTGGGGACGGGAGACTGGGGACGGGAGACTGGGGACGGGAGACTGGAGGCGGGTGACTGGGGACGGGAGACTGGAGACGGGGGACGGGGGAGACGGGGGACGGGAGACGGGGGACGGGAGACGGGAGACGGGGGACGGGAGACGGGAGACTGGAGACGGGAGACGGGAGACTGGGACGGGACGGGAGACTGGGAGACGACTGGGACGGAGACTGGGGACGGGGACTGGACGGACTGGGACGGAGACGGGAGGAGACGGGAGACGGGAGACGGGAGACGGAGGGAGACGGGAGACGGGGACGGGGGACGGACGGGAGACGGGAGACTGGGGACGACGGGAGACGGGAGACGGGAGATGGGACGGGAGGAGACGGGAGACTGGGACGGAGACGGGAGACGGGAGACGGGAGACTGGGGACGGGAGACGGGAGGACTGGGGACGGGAGGACGGGAGACTGGGGACGGGGACGGGACGGGACGGGACGGAGACTGGGACGGGAGACTGGGGACGGAGACTGGAGGGCGGGGACGGGAGACTGGGGACGGGAGGACGGGGACGGGAGGACGGGAGACTGGGAGAGACTGGGGAAACGGGAGACGGGAGACGGGAGGACTGGGGCGGAGACTGGGGACGGAGAGACGGAGACTGGGGACGGGAGACTGGGGACGGAGACGGGGAGACGGGGACGGGAGACTGGGGACGGGAGACTGGGGACGGAGACTGGGGACGGGAGACGGAGACGGAGACGGGAGACGGGAGACTGGGACGGAACGGGGCGGGAGACGGGGACGGAGACTGGGGACGGGAGACTGGGGACGGAGACTGGGAGCGGGACGGGACGGGAGACTGGGACGGAGACGGGAGACTGGGGCGGAGACGGGGACGGGACGGGACGAGACTGGGAGGACTGGGGAGGACGGCGGGAGGGAATGGGGCGGGGAGACGGGGGAGGCGGGAGACGAGGCGGAGACTGGGGGGCGGGAAGTGGAGACTGGGGACGTCCCCGTCTTCACTCCCCTGTCTTCCCTCCCCCGTCTTCCCTCCCTGTCTTCCCTCCTCCGTCTTCCCTCCCCCGTCCTCCCTCCCCCGTCCTCCCTCCCCCGTCCTCCTTCCCCCGTCTTCCCTCCCCCTTCTTCCGTCTTCCCTCCCCCGTCTTCCCTCCCCCGTCCTCCCTCCCCCGTCTTCCCTCCCCCGTCTTCCCTCCCCCGTCTTCCCTCCCCCGTCTTCCGTCTTCCCTCCCCGTCTTCCCTCCCCCCTCCCCCATCGTCCCTCCCCCGTCCTCCCTCCCCCGTCCTCCCTCCGCCATCCTCCCTCCCCCGTCTTCCCTCCCCCGTCTTCCCTCCCCCGTCTTCTCTTCCCCGTCTTCCGTCTTCCCTCCCACGTCTTCCGTCTTCCCTCCCCCATCTTCCCTCCCCCGTCTTCCCTCCCCCGTCCTCCCTCCCCCGTCCCCCCTACCCCGTCTTCCCTGCCGCGTCCTCCCTCCCCTGTCTTCCCTCCCCCGTCCTCCCTCCCCCGTCCTCCCTCCCCCGTCTTCCCTCCCCCGTCTTCCGTATTCCCTTCCCGACTTCCCTCCCCAGTCTTCCCTCCCCCGTCTTCCCTCCCCCGTCTTCCCTCCCCCGTCCCCCTCCCCCGTCCTCCCTCCACCGTCCTCCCTCCCCCGTCTTCCCTCCCCCCGTCTCCTCCCCCGTCTTCCGTCTTCCCTCCCCCTTCTTACGTCTTCCCTCCCCCATCCTTCCTCCCCCGTCCTTCCTCCCCCGTCCTTCCTCCCCCGTCCTCCCTCCCCCGTACTCCCTCCCCCGTCTTCCCTCCCCCGTCTTCCCTCCCCCGTCCTCCCTCCCCCGTCTTCCCTCCCCCGGCGGGAGACTGGGGACGGGAGAATGGGGACGGGATGCGGGAGACTGGGGACTGGAGACGGGATGCGGGGGACGGGAGGCGGGGGACGGGAGGCGGGGGATGGGAGACTGGGAACGGGAGGCTGGAGACTGGGGACGGGAGGCGGGAGACTGGGGACGGGAGACTGGGGACGGGAGGCGGGAGACTGGGGACGAGAGGCGGGAGACTGGGGACGGGAGACTGGGGACGGGAGATGGGAGACGGGGCACTGGGGGCGGGAGACTGGGGGCGGGAGACTGGGGACGGGAGGCGGGAGACTGGGGACGGGAGACTGGGGACCGGAGACTGGGGACGGGAGGCGGGAGACTGGGGACGGGAGACTGGGGACGGGAGACTGGGGACGGGAGACTGGGGACGGGAGACTGGAGACGGGAGACTAGGGACGGGAGGCGGGAGACTGGGGACGGGAGGCGGGACACTGGGGACGGGAGTCGGGAGAATATGGGCGGGAGACTGGGGACGGGAGACTGGGGACTGGGGACGGGAGACTGGGGACAGGAGGCGGGAGAAGGGGGACAGGAGGCAGGAGACTGGGGACAGGAGGCGGGATACGGGAGACTGGGGGCGGGAGACTGGGGGCGGGAGGTGAGAGACATCCCCCGTCTTCCCTCCCCCATCTTCCCTCCCCGTCTTCCCTCCCCCATCTTCCCTCCCCCGTCCTCCCTCCCCCGTCCTCCCTCCCCCGTCTTCCCTCCCCCGTCTTCCCTCCCCCGTCTTCCGTCCTCCCTCCCAGTCCTCCCTCCCCCGTCTTCCCTCCCCCGTCTTCCCTCCCCCGTCTTCCCTCCCCCGTCTTCCCTCCCCCGTCTTCCGTCTTCCCTCCCCCGTCTTCCCTCCCTCCTCCCCCATCCTCCCTCTCCGTCCCTCCTCCCCCGTCTTCCCTCCCCCGTCTTCCCTCCCCCATCCTCCCTCCCCCGTCTTCCCTCCCCCGTCCTCCCTGCCCCGTCTTCCCTCCCTCTTCTTCCCTCCCCCGTCTTCCCTCCCCCATCTTCCCTCCCCCGTCTTTCCTCCCCGTCCTCCCTCCCCCGTCTTCCCTCCCCCGTCCTCCCTCCCCTGTCCTCCCTCCCCCGTCTTCCCTCCCCCGTCTTCCCTCCCCCGTCTTCCCTCCCCCGTCTTCCCTCCCCCGTCTTCCCTCCCCCGTCCTTCCCTCCCCCGTCCTTCCCTCCCCCGTCTTCCCTCCCCCGGCGGGAGACTTTGGACGGGAGAATGGGGCCGGGAGGCGGGAGACTGGGGACGGGAGGCGGGGACGGGAGACTGGGGACGGGAGACTGGGGACGGGAGGCGGGGACGGGAGAGGGGAGGCGGGAGACTGGGGACGGGAGGCGGGAGACTGGGGACGGGAGGCGGGGGACGGGAGACTGGGGACGGGAGGCAGGAGACTGGGGACGGGAGGCGGGAGACTGGGGACAGGAGGCGGGGACGGGAGACTGGGGACGGGAGACTGGGGACGGAAGGCGGGAGACTGGGGACAAGAGGCGGGAGACTGGGGACGGGAGACTGGGGACGGGAGACTGGGGACGGGAGACTAGGGACGGGAGGCGGGAGACTGGGGACGGGAGGCGGACACTGGGGACGGGAGGCGGGAGAATATGGGCGGGAGACTGGGAAGGGAGACTGGGGGCTGGGGACGGGAGACTGGGGACGGGAGGCGGGAGAATGGGGACGGTAGGCGGGAGACTGGGGACAGGAGGCGGGAGACGGGAGACTGGGGCGGAAGGTGGGAGACAGGGGACATCGCCCGTCTTCCCTCCCCCGTCTTCCCTCCCCCGTCTTCCCTCCCCCCGTCTTCCCTCCCCCTCCTCCCTCCCCCGTCCTCCCTCCCCCGTCCCTCCCTCCCCCGTCTTCCCTCCCTCCCCCGTCTTCCGTCCTCCCTCCCCCGTCTTCCCCTTCCCGTCTTCCCCCCGTCTTCCCTCCCCCGTCTTCCCTCCCCCCTTCCTCCCTCCTCCCGTCTTCCCTCCCCCGTCTTCCTGTCTTCCCTCCCCTCGTCTTCCCTCCCCCCTCCCCCATCCTCCCTCCCCCGTCGCTCCTCCCCCGTCTTCCCTCCCCCCGTCTTCCCTCCCCCGTCTTCCCTCCCCCTCCCCATCTCCCTCCCCCGCTTCCCTCCTCCCGTCTTCCCTCCCCCGTCCTCCCTCCCCCGTCTTCCCTCCCCCGTCTTCCCTCCCCCGTCTTCCCTCCCCCGTCTTCCCTCCCCCGTCCTCCCTCTCCCGTCTTCCTCCCCCGTCTTCCCTCCCCGTCTTCCCTCCCCCGCCTTCCCTCCCCGTCTTCCGTCTTCCCTTCCCCGTCTTCCCTCCCCGTCTTCCCTCCCCGGCGGGAGACTGGGGACGGGAGAATGGGCCGGAGGCGGGAGACTGGGACGGGAGGCGGGGCACGGGATGCGGGGGACGGGAGACTGGGGACGGGAGACTGGGGACGGGAGACTGGGACGGGAGGTGGGGGAAGGGAGACTGGGGACGGGAGGCGGGAGACTGGGGACGGGAGACTGGGACGGGATGCGGGAGACTAAGGACGAGAGGCGGGAGACTGGGGACGGAGACTGGGGACGGGAGGCGGGAGACTGGGACGAGAGGCGGGAGACTGGGGACGGGAGACTGGGACGGGAGACTGGGGACGAGAGACGGGAGGCGGGGGACTGGGGGCGGGAGACTGGGGACGGGAGATGGGAGAATGGGGACGGGAGACTGGGGACGGGAGACTGGGGACGGGAGACTGGGACTGGAGACTGGGGACGGGAGACTGGGGACGGGAGGCGGGAGACTGGGGACGGGAGGCGGGACACTGGGGACGGGAGGCGGGAGAATATGGGTGGGAGACTGGGGACGGGGGACTGGGGACGGGAGACTGGGGACTGGGGACGGGAGACTGGGGACGGGAGGCGGGAGAATGGGGACGGGAGGCGGGAGAATGGGGACAGGAGGCGGGAGACTGGGGGCGGGGGACGGGAGGCGGGAGACGGGAGACGGGGCGGGAGGTGGGAGACTGGGGACATCCCCCGTCTTCCCTCCCCCGTCTTCCCTCCCCGTCTTCCCTCCCCCGTCTTCCCTCCCCCGTCCTCCCTCCCCCGTCTTCCCTCCCCCATCTTCCGTCCTCCCTCCCCGTCCTCCCTCCCCCGTCTTCCCCCCCCGTCCTCCCTCCCCCGTCTTACCTCCCCCGTCTTCCATCTTCCCTCCCCCGTCTTCCCTCCCCCCTCCTCCATCCTCCCTCCCCCGTCCCTCCTCCCCCGTCTTCCCTCCCCCGTCTTCCCTCCCTCGTCTTCCCTCCCCCGTCTTCCCTCCCTCATCTTCCCTCCCTCGTCTTCCCTCCCCCGTCTTCCCTCCCCCGTCTTCCCTCCCCTGTCTTCCCTCCCCCGTCCTCCCTCCCCGTCTTCCCCGTCTTCCCTCCCCGTCTTCCCTCCCCCGTCCTCCCTCCCCCGTCCTCCTCCCCCGTCTTCCCTCCCCCGTCTTCCCTCCCCCGTCTTCCCTCCCCCGTCTTCCCTCGCCCGTCTTCCCTCCCCCGTCTTCCCTCCTCGTCTTCCGTCTTCCCTCCCCCGTCTTCCCTCCCCCGTCCTTCCCTCCCCCGTCCTTCTCTCCCCCGTCTTCCCTCCCCCGTCTTCCCTCCCCCGGCGGGAGACTGGGGACGGGAGAATGGGGTGGGAGGCGGGAGACGGGAGGCGGGGGACGGGAGGCGGGGGACGGGAGACTGGGGACGGGAGGCGGAAGACTGGGGACGGGAGGCAGGGGACGGGAGACCGGGGACGGGAGACTGGGGACGGGAGGCGGGAGACTGGGGACGAGAGGCGGGAGACTGGGGACAGGAGACTGGGGACGGGAGACTGGGGACGGGAGACTGGGGACGGGAGACTGGGGACGGGAGACTGGGGATGGGAGGCGGGGACTGGGGGCGGGAGACTGGGGACGGGAGACTGGGGACCGGAGACTGGGGACGGGAGGCGGGAGAATATGGGCGGGAGACTGGGGATGGGAGACTGGGGACTGGGGACGGGAGACTGGGGACGGGAGGCGGGAGAATGGGGACGGGAGGCGGGAGACTGGGGACGGGGGACGGGAGGCGGGAGACGGGAGACTGGGGGCGGGAGACTGGGGACGGGAGGTGGGAGACTGGGGACGTCCCCCCGTCTTCCCTCCCCTGTCTTCCCTCCCCGTCTTCCCTCCCCCGTCCTCCCTCCCCCGTCCTCCCTCCCCCGTCCTCCCTCCCCCGTCTTCCCTCCCCCGTCTTCCGCTCCTCCCTCCCCCGTCCTCCCTCCCCCGTCTTCCCTCCCCCGTTCCTCCCTCCCCCGTCCTCCCTCCCCCGTCTTCCCTCCCCCGTCTTCCCTCCCCCGTCTTCCGTCTTCCCTCCCCCGTCTTCCCTCCCCCCTCCCCCGTCCTCCCTCCCCCGTCCTCCCTCCCCCATCTTCCCTCCCCCGTCCTCCCTCCCCCGTCCTCCCTCCCCCCGTCTTCCCTCCCCCGTCTTCCCTCCCCCGTCTTCCCTCCCTCGTCTTCCTTCCCCCGTCTTCCCTCCCCCGTCTTCCCTCTCCCGTCTTTCGTCTTCCCTCCCCCGTCTTCCCTCCCCCGTCTTCCCTCCCCCGTCTTCCCTCCCCCGTCTTTCCCCTCCCCCTCCCCCGTCTTCCCTCCCCCGTCTTCCCTCCCCCGTCCTCCCTCCCCCGTCTTCCCTCCCCCGTCCTCCCTCCCCCGTCCTCCCTCCCCCGTCCTCCCTCCCTCGTCCTCCCTCCCCCGTCTTCCCTCCCTCGTCTTCCCTCCCTCGTCTTCCCTCCCCCGTCTTCCCTCCCTCGTCTTCCCTCCCCCGTCTTCCCTCCCCCGTCCTCTCTCCCCCGTCCTCCCTCCCCCGTCCTCCCTCCCCGTCCTCCCTCCCCCGTCCTCCCTCCCCCGTCTTCCCTCCCCCGTCTTCTCTCCCCCGTCTTCCCTCCCCTGTCCCCCGTCTTCCCTCCTCTGTCCCCCGTCTTCCCTCCCCTGTCCCCCGTCTTCCCTCCCCTGTCCCCCGTCTTCCGTCCCCTGTCCCCCGTCTTCCGTCCCCCGTCTTCCGTCCCCCGTCTTCCGTTTCCCGTCTTCCATCCCCCGTCTTCTGTCCCCCGTCTTCCCTCCCCCGTCTTCCCTCCCCCTTCTTCCGTCCCCCGTCTTCCCTCCCCCGTCTTCCCTCCACCGTCTTCCCTCCCCCGTCTTCCGTCCCCCGTCTTCCGTCCCCTGTCCCCCGTCTCCGTCCCCTGTCCCCCGTCTTCCGTCCCCTGTCCCCCGTCTTCCGTCCCCTGTCCCCCGTCTTCCGTCCCCGTCTTCCGTCCCCCGTCTTCCCTCCCCCGTCTTCAGTCCCCCGTCTTCCGTCCCCCGTCTTCCGTCCCCTGTCCCCCTACCCCCGTCCCCCGTCTTCCGTCCCCCGTCTTCCGTCCCCCGTCTTTCGTCCCCTGTCCCCCGTCTTCCGTCTCCCGTCTTCCGTCCCCCGTCTTCCGTCCCCCGTCTTCTGTCCCCGTCTTCCGTCCCCTGTCCCCCTCTTTCCGTCCCCTGTCCCCCGTCTTCCGTCCCCTGTCCCCCGTCCCCTGTCTCCCGTCTTCCATCCCCTGTCTTCCGTCCCCTGTCCCTTGTCCCCTGTCCCCCGTCTTCCGTCCCCTGTCCCCTGTCCCCCGCCTTCCGTCCCCTGTCCCCCGTCTTCCGTCCCCCGTCTTCCGTCCCCCGTCTTCCGTCCCCTGTTTCCCGTCTTCCGTCCCCCGTCTTCCGTCCCCCGTCTTCCATCTTCCCTCCCCGTCTTCCGTCCCCCGTCTTCCGTTCCCCGTCTTCCGTTCCCCCGTCTTCCGTCTCCCATCTTCCGTCCCCTGTCTTCCGTCCCCCGTCCCCTGTCTTCCGTCCCCCGTCATCCGTCCCCTGTCCCCCTTCTTCCGTCCCCCGTCCCCCGTCTTCCGTCCCCCGTCTTCCGTCCCCGTCTTCCCTCCCCCGTCTTCCGTCCCCCGTCTCCCGTCCCCTGTCCCCCGTCCCCCGTCTTCCCTCCCCCGTCTTCCCTCCCCCGTCTTCCCTCCCCCGTCTTCCGTCCCCCGTCTTCCGTCCCCCTTTTCCGTCTCCCGTCTTCCGTACCCTGTCCCCCGTCTTCCCTCCCCGTCTTCCGTCCCCCGTCTTCCGTCCCCCGTCTTCTGTCCCCCGTCTTCCGTCCCTCGTCCCCTGTCCCCCGTTTTCCGTCCCCCGTCTTCCGTCTTCCATCCCCCGTCTTCCGTCCCCCGTCTTCCGTCCCCCGTCCCCTGTCCCCCGTTTTCCGTCCCCCGTCTTCCGTCTTCCATCCCCCGTCTTCCGTCCCCCGTCTTCCGTCCCCTGTCTTCCGTCCCCCGTCTTCCGTCCCCTGTCCCCCGTCTTCCGTCCCTCGTCTTCTGTCCCCCGTCTTCCGTCCCCTGTCCCCGTCTTGCGTCCCCCGTCTTCCGTCCCCCGTCTTCCGTCCCCTGTCCCCCGTCTTCCGTCCCCCGTCTTCCGTCCCCTGTCCCCCTTCTTCCCTCCCCCGTCTTCCGTCCCCCGTCTTCCGTCTTCCATCCCCCGTCTTCCGTCCCCCGTCTTCCGTCCCCCGTCTTCCGTCTTCCGTCCCCTGTCCCCGTCTTCCGTCCCTCGTCTTCTGTCCCCCGTCTTCCGTCCCCTGTCCCCGTCTTGCGTCCCCCGTCTTCCGTCCCCTGTCCCCCGTCTTCCGTCCCCTGTCCCCCGTCTTCCGTCCCCCGTCTCCCGTCCCCCGTCTTCCGTCCCCTGTCCCCCTTCTTCCCTCCCCCGTCTTCCGTCCCCCGTCTTCCGTCCTCCGTCTTCCGTCCCCCGTCTTCCGTCTCCCGTCTTCCGTCCCCCGTCCCCTGTCCCCCGTCTTCCGTCCCCTGTCCCCCGTCTTCCGTCCCCTGTCCCCCGTCTTCCGTCCCCCGTCTTCCGTCTTCCATCTTCCCTCCCCGCCTTCCGTCCCCCGTCTTCCGTCCCCCGTCTTCCGTCCCCCGTATTCCGTTCCCCGTCTTCCGTTCCCCCCGTCTTCCGTCCCCCGTATTCCGTCCCCCGTCCCTTGTCTTCCGTTCCTTGTCTTCCGTCCCCCGTGTTCCGTCCCCCGTCCCCTGTCTTCCGTCTTCTGTCCCCGTCTTCTGTCCCCCGTCTTGCGTCCCCCGTCTTGCGTCCCCCGTCTTGCGTCCCCCGTCTTCCGTCCCCCGTCTTCCGTCCCCTGTCCCCCTTCTTCCCTCCCCCGTCTTCTGTCCCCCGTCTTCCGTCCCCCGTCTTTCGTCTCCCGTCCACCGTCCCCCGTCTTCCGTCCCCTGTCCCCCGTCTTCTGTCCCCCGTCTTCTGTCCCCCGTCTTCCGTCCCCTGTCTTCCATCTTCCCTCCCCGCCTTCTGTCCCCCTTCTTCCGTTCCCCGTCTTCCGTTCCCCCGTCTTCCGTCCCCCGACTTCCGTCCCCCGTCCCTTGTCTTCAGTCCCTTGTCTTCCGTCCCCCATCTTCCGTCCCCCGTCCCCCGTCCCCCGTCTTCCGTCCCCCGTCTTCCGTCCCCTGTCTTCCGTCCCCCGTCTTCCGTCTTCTGTCCCCCGTCTTGCGTCCCCCGTCTTCCGTCCCCCGTCTTCCGTCTTCCCTCCCTGTCTTCCGTCTTCTGTCCCCCGTCTTCCGTCCCCCGTCTTCCGTCCCCCGTCTTCCCTCCCCGTCTTCCGTCCCCCGTCTTCCGTCCCCCGTCTTCCGTCCCCCGTCTTCCGTGTTCCGTCCCCCATCCCTTGTCTTCCGTCTCCCGTCTTCCGTCCCCCGTCTTCCGTCCCCCGTCTTCCGTCCCCCGTCCCCCGTCTTCCGTCCCCCGACTTCCGTCTTCCGTCCCCCGTCCCCGGTCTCCCGTCCCCCGTCTTCTGTCCCCTGTCCCTTGTCTTCCGTCCCCCGACTTCCGTCCCCCGTCCTCTGTCCCCCGTCTTCCGTCCCCCGTCTTCCACCCCCCGTCTTACGTCTTCCATCCCCCGTCTTCCGTCCCCCGTCTTCCGTCCCCCCTCTTCCGTCCCCCGTCTTCCGTCTTCCGTCCTCCGTCTTCCGTCGCCCGTCTTCCGTCCCCCGTCTTCCGTCCCCCGTCCATTGTCCCCCGTCTTCCGTCCCCCGTCTTCCGTCCCCCGTCTTCCGTCTTCTGTCCTCCATCTTCCGTCTTCCGTCCCTCATCTTCCGTCCCCCGTCTTCCGTCTTCCGTCTTCCGTCCCCCGTCCCCCGTCTTCAGTCCCCCGTCCTCCGTCCCCCGGTGATATTTAAGGAAGATATCCAGGTTGGCACAGTTCGGTCACCTGGCAAAAGACATCGCTGTGCTCGGTCAGCTTCCTAAACTTGCCGCTATTCCTTTCTTGGTGGGTGCCTGCCGAAAGCGGGGTGCTGCTGGATTGGATTAAGTGGCCCTGGAAGTCCTGAAGGCACGAATTTTCTAAATCCTGATGAGCAAGTGGAAGGGTGAGACTCTGTTTCCTATTACATTTTATGTTTTGCTTGTTTAGTTGTTATATGCGTTTAACTGTAAGGCTACATTCACATTTTTTCATTTGTTTTTGATCCGTTTTTTGCAGTGCACTGCAGATAACAGATCACTCACATGACACCACAGCAAAGTCTATGGATTTTCATTTTTGCCATTCAGACTGTGCTGTTTTAAGGTGATCCGTTTTTTCACTTTAGGAGACCTACATTTTGGAAAAGGACATGTCAGTTTCTGTAGCATTTTGTCTCGCCATTTTCCCATAAGAGCTCTTTAAAATTGGTGGAAAAAAACGCAGCAGTCAAAACAGATCAAAAAACGCATCCAAAAATGGATCCGTTTTTTTGTGTGTTTTTTTTTTGACAGCTCCTGTTCTACAGCTAAAAACGCATCAGAACAGAAGAGAAAAAAAATGCAGTCTAAATGTAGCCTTAGGGACCCAATAAAGTCTTACTGGCGGCGGAGGATGGTGCCTGGGGCTGTCGCTATGCGGTGGTGGTGATTGCAGAGGGTACCTGGGGCTAGAGCTCTTTGATGGTGGCAATGGCGGCAGGGGACGATGCCTGGGGTTAGCGCTCTGCGGTGGTAGCGGCAGGAGAGGGTGCCTAGAATTGGCGCTCTGTAGTGCCAGTGGTGGGGGAGGGTGCTTGGGGCTGACACTCTGCAGTGGGGGAGGGTGCCTGGGACTGGTGCTCCTGGGGCACGTGCTCAGTGGTGGTGGAGGCAGGGAAGGGTGCCTGGAGCTGGCACTCTGCGGTGGTGGTGGCGGGGAAGGGTGTCTAGACACCTCTTTGGAGCGGTGGGGCGGGTGCCTGGGGTTGGTGCTCCTGCGGCGGAGGAGGGAGCCTGGGGCTGGCGCTCTGTGGTGATGACGGTGGGGGAGAGTGTCTGGAGCTGGTGCTCTGTGGTGGTGGCGGCGGGAGAGGATGCCTGTGATTAGCACTCTGTGGTGGTGGTGGTGGTGGGGAAGGGTTCCTGGGGCTGGCGCTCTGCGGTGGTGATGACGGCGGGGAGGATGTCTGGAGCTGGTGCTCTGCAGTGGTGGCGGCAGGACAGGATGCCTGTGATTAGCGCTCTGTGGTGGTGGTGGTGGGGAAGGGTTCCTGGGGCTGGCGCTCTGCGGTGGTGGCGGCAGGGGGAGGATGCCTGGAGCTGGTGCTCTGCAGTGGTGGCGGCGGCACAGGATGCCTGTAATTAATGCTCTGCGGTGGTGGTGGCGGGGAATGATTCCTGGGGCTGGCGCTCTGTGATGGTAGTGATGGGCAAGGGTTCCTGGGGGCTGGTGCTCTGCAGTGGTAGCAATGGGGAAGGGTTCCTGGGGGCTGGTGCTCTGCAGTGGTAGCAATGGGGAAGGGTTCCTGGGACTGGTGCTCTGCGGTGGTGGCAGCAGGGGATGGTGCTTGGATCAGGCACTCTGCGGTGGTGGCAGCAGGGGAGGGTGCTTGGAGCAGGTACTCTGCGGTGGTGGCGGCGGGGGTGGGTACCTGTGAATAGCGCTCTGTGGTAGTTGCAGCGGGGGAGGGTTCCTGGTGCTGGTGCTTTGCAGTGGTGGTGGCGGTGGGGGAGCTGGCACTGGCTAGGGGTATGTGGCTAGTTCTCCGAGTCAGGTTACCTTATGACTCCACCCCATACAGAATACAGTAATATAATGACATCTCTGCACAGGACTCATCACTGATAGGAGAATCCAATTATAACAATTATCAATCTTACCAACGCGATTTTCTCTTCTTTCCCCACTTTTGACCTTTGCGGACACTGTACTGCCGGCAGCAGGTCACATGACCACACAGAGACCGGGCAGTCACACAGGAAGTGGTGGAGGTGCAATGTTTGCCAAAAATATTGAAAATTTTGAAATTTTGATCTTTGGAATTTTTATTCCGTTAACCCACAGACTTCTATCACACAAAATAGTTCATAGATAACATTTCGCACATGTCTACTTTACATCAGCACAATTTTGGAAACATTTGATTTCCTTAGGAAGTTAGAAGGTATCAAAGTCCATAATCAATTTCTCATTTTTCCAACATTTTTAGGGACCACATCACATATGAAGTGACTTTGAGGGGCCTAAATCACAGAAAACACCCAAAAGTGACACCATTGCAAAAACTGCACCCCTCAGACGGCTCAAGAAGATTATTAACCCTTTGAGTGCTTCACAAGAACTAAAGCAATGTGGAAGGTAAAAATTAACATTTTCCTTTTTTTCAACAAAAATGTTACTTTAGCCCCAAATTTTGCATTTTCGCAAGGGTAACCGGAGAAAATGAACCCTAAAATGTATTGTGTAATTTGTCCTGAGTACACTGATGACCAATATGTGGTCGACAACCACTGTTTGGGCACACAGCAGGGCTCGGAAGGGAAGGAGCGACATTTGACTTGTGAAACACAAAATTGTCTGGAATCATTAGCGGACACCATGTCCTGTGCGCCTAAACAGGGGAAGCCCCCCCAAGTGACCCTATTTTGGACCCCTTAAGGAATTTATCTAGCTGTGTGGTGAGCACTGTGAACTCTTAGGTGCTTCACAGAATTTTAAAATGTTGAACTGTGAAAGAAAAATAATATTTTTCCTCATAAAAGGTTGTTTTATCCCCAATTTTTTATTTTCAGAAGAGTAACAGGAGAAGATGGACCATACAATATGTGCATTTTCTCCTGAGTACACTGGTACCTCATCTAAGGAGGAAAACAACTATTTGGCCACATGGCAGGGCTAGTAAAGGAAGGAGCGACATTACACTTTTCGAGTGGAATAGATATGGATGCCATGTCTTGTTTGGAAAGACCCTGATGTGCCTAAAGAGTGACCCCTTCCCGCCCAATTGACCCCATTTTCAAAACTATACTTATTAAGGAATTTATCTACATGTCTATATGTGTGGTGAGCACCTTGAACCCCCAGGTGCTTCACAGAATTTTTTAAACATTGAACCGTGAAAACAACAAATCACATTTTTCCCAAAAAAATGTTGTTTTAGCCCCAAATTTTGCATTTTCATAAAACTAACAAGAGAAAATGGACCCTAAAATTTGTTGTGCAATTCGTCCTGAATTCGTCAATACCCCGTATGTAGTGGAAAACCAATGTTTGGGCGCACAGCAGGGCTCTGAAGGGAAGGAGTGCCGTTTGACTTTTGGAACACGAAATCATCTGGAATGGTTAGCGGATGCTATGTTGCGTTTGCAGAGCCCCTGATGTGCCTACAGTGGAACCCCACACAATTGACCCCTTCTTGGAAACTAGACCCCTAAAGGAATTTATCTAGATGTGCAGTGAGGACATTGAGCCCCCAGGTGCTTTACAAAAGTTTAAAATGTTGAACAATGAAAATAATAAATCACATTTATTCCAAAAAATGTTGTTTATCCCCAATTTTTACTTTTCACAGGAATAACAGATGAAAATGGATCTCACAATTTGTTGTGCATTTTCTCCTGAGTGCGCTGATACCTTATATAAGGAGGAAGAAAAACTATTTGGCAGTCTTCAAAAGGGAGGGAGCGCGATTACATTTTTCGAAGATAAAATTGGCTGGAATAGATAGTGGACGACATGTCTTGTTTGGAGAGTCCCGGATGTGCCTAAACAGTGGAAAACCCCAATAAGTGACCCTATTTTGGAAACTAGAGCCCTCAAGGAATTTATCTAGATGTATGATGAACCCCCAGATGCTTCATAGAATTTTATAGCTTTGAAAAAAAAATAAAAAAAATAAAAAATTTTATTTTAGCCTCAAATGTTTTATTTTCATAAGGATAACAGGAAAAATGCACCATACAATTTCTTGTGCAACTTCTGCTAAGTATACTGATACCCCATATGTGCTGGGAAACTAATGTTTTGGTGCATGTTAGGGCTCAGAAGGGAAAAAGCACCATTTCAGTTTTGGAAAGCAAAATCGTCTTGAATTGATAGTGGGTGTCATGTTTGGAGAGCCACATATGTGTCTAAACAGTGGAACTGGGTGCATGGCAGGGCTAAGAAGAGAAGGAGCGCTATTTCGCTTTTGAAATACAAAATTGGCTGGAATAGATAGGTGACACCATGTTGTGTTTCGAGAGCCCCTGATGTGCCTAAACAGTGGAAACCCCACACAAGTGAGAATATTTTGGAAAGTACACCCCTCAAAGCACCTTCTCTAGATGTTTGGTGCACCTTAAACCCCCAGGTCCTTCACAGAATTTTATAAAGTTGACCTGAGAAAATTAAAAAAAATAATTTTTCCCCAACAAAAGGTACTTCGAAACCAATTTTTTCAGTTTCACAAGGTTAACAGAATTGTCACACTGGGTGGGGTCGGGGTAGCCAGGAGCTGGATGAAGGTGATCAGGGGAGCCTGCTCTGGCCCTAATACTGGGGTCCCTGGCTCGCCCTGATCTCGAAGGTACCTCTAAAGGTGAGGAGGTTCAAGCCGCCAGCCAAAGTCCCTAAAGCTCCTGAGAAGCCCTAGGCATAAGCCCCTACCTCCACCCATTGACCACGGAGCTCAGCAACTTCCAAGGGTAATAAAACACAGCAGCTTCAGATCAGCGTCTGCTCACACCAGGTCACAGTCCAGAAGTGAACTGAATCAGCAACAATAGGTGGATGTGATCTGACCCATTTATGGCCGAGGGTTGGGGAGCAACCAGCCCAGACACACCCCTCAGCTCACCTAAGCATGAATCATATTCATCACATACACCTGCACTCTCAGCTCCCGCTCATTAGCTTCCTCTCTCCACACTGAGAGCAGGGAAAAAAGGCTTAATTTAAATCACAGCAGCAGCACTTCCATACCACAAGGCAGTCAATACGTAACAAGAATAAAATAGACATAATTTAAGACAAACTCACCAAAAGCATCAGTATTATGCACCTGTGTTGCCTTTATCATTGGGGCCTGCTGCATCCTCCTAAGTGCATTTGGTATCAGACGTTTTGTCTGCTTTTGATGAGCTTTTCTGAAATTATGTCCTTTTTTATAATTATTTTTTAATATAGTGTTAGGGACCCTTGATGGTGGGTTACGAGCAGGGGTGAACCTAGCCTCTCTGCTGCCTGAGGCGAACTACAAAATGGCGCCCCCCCCGCCCCCAACTCGAGGATGTCAGCGCCATCACACGCACATAGAAGAACCACACAGAAGAATCCAGAACAAGGGTCATTAATGGCAATGGCGGCTTGGCACAAGCTGCAGACACACAATGATGGCGGCAGAGCGGTGCTCCTGTAGCTGACATCCTTATAGCACAGGGGGCAGCACTGGTTGACAATCTATTATCTCTGGCACATGCCTACAAAACTCTGGGCAGCTCCAATGTAGCGCTGCCTGGCACTGACTAGTCAGACATGTCCATCATACTGCACCGTCGACACACCACAGGTAACGACCTGCAGTCTAAGCATCAACAAGCCGCCACTGCACTAAGCTGGTAAAATTTCCCAACAGACCATGCCTCTTCTCTGAATACTTAGCCAATCACAAGTGCTGCACATGGGGCTGTCCAGAGTTAACAGCAGGTGCCGAACAAGTGGGTTAAGGAAGGGATGTGGGAGCGGGAAGGTGAACGAGCAGCACCGACCAACCGCCGCTCGGGAGAAACATGGCTGGATGCCTGTATGTACCGAGGGCGGCACTGGTCATGGTGTGTAAGATATGGGCAACCTGTCCTGCAGCAGAGGGACAATGCATCCTGCACCAGGGGCATACATAAAAATCATGGGGCCCCATAGCAGAGGTTCCCCCCCAAAAAAAAAAAGAACAGAATATTTGTCTGGATCACATATGTAAAAATTTCACAACTCTGCAGCCCTTACAAAGTAATTTTTCTCTTATTGAAGCCCCTTGGTTCCTCTTTCATTACCCCCATAAAGTATAATACCAACAAAAGTACCCCACAAACACTGTAGGATCCCCCCCCCCCCCCCCAGCAAATTCCTCTACAGGACCCCATGGTATAATGCCCCTCCCCCAAAGTCCTTCATATATTATAATGCTTCCCTATAGCCCCCCATATGTTATAATGCACCATTCATAGCCCTCCGTATAGTATAATGAACTCCATAGACCTTCATACACCATAAAGCACTGCCAATATACATGACAGCACCCCCACATACATGACAACACCCCCATATACATGGCACACCCCATATACATGACCCCATAATCCTCCTATATTATAATGCAGATTGTCACTGTTTAAAATAATGAAAGGATACTCTTCATCTCCTCTCTCCTTGCAACCCCTTGCACCTTCTCTCTCCTCGCACCCCCCTCTATTCGCAGCTCCCTTCACATCCTGTCTCCTCACACCCCCCTCCATTCGCAGCTCCTCTCTCTTCACAGCTCCCCTCTCCTCGCACCTCCTCTTTACTCGCACCCCTCTCTCTCCTTGCAGCTCCTCTCTCCTCGCACCCCCTCTCCTTCCAGCTCCTTGCACCCCCTCTCTCCTTCAGCTCCTCTCCCCCTCTCTCCTTCCAGCTCCTCTCTCTTCCTTGCTCCCCGCACCCCCTCTCTCCTTCCAGCTCCTCTCTCCTCCTTGTCGCATCCCCTGTCTCCTGCCAGCTCCTCTCTCCTCCTTGCTCCCCACACCCCCTCTCCCCTTCCAGCTCCTCTCACCCCCTCTCTCCCCACACCCCCTCTCCCCTTCCAGCTCCTCTCACCCCCTCTCTCCTTCCAGCTCCTCGTCGCATCCCCTGTCTCCTGCCAGCTCTCTCTCCTCCTTGCTCCCCGCACCCCTCTCCCCTTCCAGCTCCTCTCACCCCCTCTCCTTCCAGCTCCTCTCTCCTCCTTGTCGCATCCCTGTCTCCTGCCAGCTCCTCTCTCCTCCTTTCTCCCCGCACCCCCTCTCCCCTCCTCTTTCCTTGCAGCTCCTAATCGCACCCACTCTCCCTTCCAGCTCCTCTCACCCCCTCTCTCTCTCCTGGCACCCCCTCTCTTCTCAGACTCCTCTAATTGCATCCCTCTCCCCTCCTCAGCAGCTCCTAATCGCACCCTCTCTCTCCTGCCAGCTCCTAGCTCCTCCGCTCTCCTCTCACCTCCTTCTTTTCACATCCCCTCTGAACTTCCAGCAACTCGCTCCTCCGCTCCCCTCGCAGCTCCGGCCTCTTCCAGCATTTGTCCCGCGCTCTGCCCTGCGGGACGCTGACTGATGACGTCACCGCCCTCTCTCCTCCTTGTCGCATCCCCTGTCTCCTGCCAGCTCCTCTCTCCTCCTTGCTCCCCGCACCCCCTCTCCCCTTCCAGCTCCTCTCACCCCTTCTCCTTCCAGATCCTCTCTCCTCCTTGTCGCATCCCCTGTCTCCTGCCAGCTCCTCTATCCTCCTTGCTCCTCCTCACCCCCTCTCCCCTTCCAGCTCCTCTCACCCTCTCTCTCCTTCCAGCTCCTCTCTCCTCCTTGTCGCATCCCCTGTCTCCTGCCAGCTCCTCTCTCCTCCTTGTTCCCCGCACCCCCTCTCCCCTTCCAGCTCCTCTCACCCCCTCTCCTTCCAGCTCCTCTCTCCTCCTTGTCGCATCCCCTGACTCCTGCCAGCTCCTCTCTCCTCCTTGTTCCCCGCACCCCCTCTCCCCTTCCAGCTCCTCTCACCCCCTCTCCTTCCAGCTCCTCTCTCCTCCTTGTCGCATCCCCTGTCTCCTGCCAGCTCCTCTCTCCTCCTTGTTCCCCGCACCCCCTCTCCCCTTCCAGCTCCTCTCACCCCCTCTCCTTCCAGCTCCTCTCTCCTCCTTGTCGCATCCCCTGTCTCCTGCCAGCTCCTCTCTCCTCCTTGTTCCCCGCACCCCCTCTCCCCTTCCAGCTCCTCTCACCCCCTCTCCTTCCAGCTCCTCTCTCCTCCTTGTCGCATCCCCTGACTCCTGCCAGCTCCTCTCTCCTCCTTGTTCCCCGCACCCCCTCTCCCCTTCCAGCTCCTCTCACCCCCTCTCCTTCCAGCTCCTCTCTCCTCCTTGTGCATCCCCTGTCTCCTGCCAGCTCCTCTCTCCTCCTTGCTCCCCGCACCCCCTCTCCCCTTCCAGCTCCTCTCCCCTCCTCTTTCCTTGCAGCTCCTAATCGCACCCACTCTCCCCTTCCAGCTCCTCTACCCCCTCTCTCTCTCTCCTGGCACCCCCTCTCTTCTCAGACTCCTCTAATTGCATCCCTCTCCCCTCCTCGCAGCTCCTAATCGCACCCTCTCTCTCCTGCCAGCTCCTAGCTCCTCCGCTCTCCTCTCACCTCCTTCTTTTCACATCCCCTCTGAACTTCCAGCAACTCGCTCCTCCGCTCCCCTCGCAGCTCCGGCCTCTTCCAGCATTTGTCCCGCGCTCTGCCCTGCGGGACGCTGACTGATGACGTCACCGCCCTCTCCGTGCAGAGCAGAGCTGCAGGGGGCGGGAGATTTGAAGGCAGGCAGCGGTCGGCGTGCTGCACTGCCTTAGTACATATCGCGGGCGGCGGCTCCCATGCCAGTAACTATCTGCAGGGAGCCTGCCACCTTGCCGCCCCCTGTATAGCGCCGCCTGAGCTAACACTTCATGTTGGCTCATGGTTGATGCGGCCCTGGTTACGAGCTTGCGTGTTTTGGGCCAAAATATCAGCCAATACCTCCACATTAGCCCACCTAATCTAATAGTATAGGTCTGATCAATAGGCTGCATGCAGACACTCTACATCATACTTGCTTGTGTGACTGACGCCCTATGGATAAGATATAATAGTCTGGCTCAACCACCCAATTAGGTGCTCTAGGGAAAAATTATCCAATGTAGAAAAATAGAATCCCTGGCACACTAGATAAGAAAAACTGGAGATGAAATTTCTTTGTGGTTTTTATTTTTTGCAACTTCTGGACGACCATTAACGTTTCGACCCTACATTGGGTCTTCTTCATGAATGGGTCTTCAGATTATGAAGTGTGATCATGTATTTTAGCAAGGTATGCCAACCGTGGTTATTTCCTGGCAGCCTGTATACTGTTTTACAGGCTTGTATAGCTGGTGTGGGGGAGGTAATAGAGATCCACGGTGTGGTCTACCTCTTAGGGCTTAAGCAGTGGTATGTGACTCCTGTCCTTATGATAATGGATGGTGGTCCGTGCGGGTGCTGTTGTGGATCAGGATGCCCTATGGAAACCTCATCTGTGTGCATATAAAATACCAGAAACCACCCCTTCATGATATGGTAAGCTGAGAGTGGTGGTCTCATCAGTATCTTGCACCTGTGTTGCCTTTATCATTGGGGCCTGCTGCATCCTACCAAGTGCATTTGACACTGTATCAGACCTTATGGCTGCTTTTGGTGAGCTTTACAGAATTAAATGGTCCCTACAATTTGCACCCTTCAGTGACTTCATCCAGGGGTGCAGTGATCATATTGACACCACAGATGTCACAGAATTTTATACCACTGGGCAATAAAAGCAAAAAAAAATAACCATAACATTTTTGGTTTAGCCCCAGAGTTCACATTTCACACAAAAAAATGAGTAAAAATGGTCACACTTTCTGCTGAGTGTGGCCCGGGCTGTATTTCCCATTTTGCACCCATAGGCACATGCCTAGGGCACCAGGTGTCAAAGGGGTGGCACCAGGGGCAAGATGTAAAAAATGTTTTTTTTGTTTTTTTTTTTTAAATCTCCCTCCCTCCTCCAAATTCTTTATTAAATCCGGAGTGTTTTTGGAGGAGGGAGGTGGCCCAGGCACGATTGCAAATTAACGTGCGCGCCCCTGCACTTCCAGGGTCAGTGGAGTCCATTCGGCTCCCCACCCTGGCATCCGGCCGCGCGCTGCTGCAGCGTCACAGCGCTCAGCAGCAGGTGATGAGTCATCACCACACTGCCGAGCAGCAGCGTCTGCAGAGCGCGGGAGAGAAGACCTCGTCTCTGGATCTGCTGGGAGTGGGGAGCAGGTAAGGTTCTTTAGAGCTGAAGATAGCTCTGAAGAAGAGGAGGGGGCGGGGGGCGAAGGGGGAGAGCAGCATGGAGAAGAGGTGCTAGGGAACGAGCAGGCTAGATCATATGGGGAGGGCGGGAACAAGCAGACTGGGACATATACGAGGGGGGGAACAAGCAGGCTAGATCATATGGGTGAGGGGGTAAACAAGAAGACTGGGACATGGGGGAGGGGGGTAATGAGCAGACTGGGACATTAGGAAGGGGGGGGAACGAGCAGACTGGGACATATATGGGGGAGGGGGGAAATGAGCAGACTGGGTCATATGGGGAGGGCGGGAACAAGCAGACTGGGACATATACGAGGGGGGGAACAAGCAAGCTAGATCATATGGGTGAGGGGGTAAACAAGAAGACTGGGACATGGGGGAGGGGGGTAATGAGCAGACTGGGACATTAGGAAGGGGGGGAACGAGCAGACTGGGACATATATGGGGGAGGGGGGAAATGAGCAGACTGGGTCATATGGGGAGGGGGGGAAACGAGCAGGCTTGGTCATATGGGGGAGGTGGAAATGAGCAGGCTGGGTAATATGGGGAGAGGGGGGAAACGAGCAGGCTGAGTCATATGGGGGAGGGAGGGAACAATCAGACTGGGTCATATGGCGGAGGGGGGAGCCAGCATCCTGGTTATATAGGGGAGGATGCCAGGGTGCTGGATGCCTAGTGCCGGTTGCATGATGCCAGGGTGCCTGGTGCTGCCTGGTGCTGCCAGGTGACTGGTGACGCCGGGTGCCTGGTGACGGAGCCGGGAGCCGCAGAGGAAGAAGCTGCCAAGTGCCTGGTGCCGGAGACCGGGAGCCGCAGAAGAAGAAGATGACTGGTGCTGCCGGATGCCGGAGACTGGGAGCCACAGAGGAAGAAGCTTTCGGGTGCCTGGTGCTGGAGATCAAGACCCGCAGAGGAAGAAGGTGCCTGGTGCCAGAGACCGGGAGTCAGAGAGGAAGAAGCTGCCGGGTACCTGGTGCTGGAGAACGGAAGCCACAGAGGAACAAGTTGCCGGGTGCCTGGTGCCGGAGACCAGTAGTCACAGAGGAAGAAGGTGGCGGGTACCTGATGCCAGAGACCAGGAGCTGCAGAGGAAGAAGCTTCCGGGTACCTGGTGCCGGACACTGGGAGCCACAGAGGAAGAAGCTGCCGGGATCTGGGATCAGTAGTGTGGAGTCAGGTAAAGCGCTGTTACAACCGAAGATAGCAGCCTGGGGGGGACAGATTGGGATAGATGGATGGATGAGGCGGCCTGGAAGAGGGGGTAGAATGGGATGCATGGGGCGGCCTAGAAGAGGGGGCAGAATGGGATGGATGGGGCGGCCTGGAAGAGTGGGCAGAATGGGAGGGATGGATAGATGAGGCGGCCTGGAAGAGGGGGCAGAATGGGATGGATGGATGGGGTGGCCTGGAAGAGGGAGCAGAATGGAATGGATGGATGGATGGGGCGGCCTGGAATAGAGGGCAGAACGGGATGGATGGGTGGGGGGGTGGCATGGAAAGGGGGCAGAAGATGGATGGATGGTTGGATGGATGGGGAGAAGGTTCATGGATGGATGGTCTGATGGGGAGAAGGTACATGGATGGTTTGGTGGATGGGGAAGAAGGTACATGGATGGTTTGGTGGATGGGGGAGAAGGTACATGGATGGATGGGGGGATAGAGGGAGAAGGTACATGGATGGATGGGGAGGAGAAGCTACATGGAACATGTGGGGAGAAGCTACATAGAACGTGGCGGAGAAGCTGCAAGGATGTGGGGAGAAGCTATATGGATTATGGGGAAGGGAGAAGTTACATGGATGAGGGATGAGGAGAGGCAGTATGGAACATGGGAGGAGAGAGGCTGCGTGGAACATGGGAGGGGAGAGGCTGCATGGAACATGGGAGGGGAGAGGCTGTGTGGAACATGGGAGTGGGATGGGGGGAAGGATGAGCTGCATGAGACGTATGGGGGAGGATGAGCTGCATGGAACATATGGGGGGGTGAACAGTATGGGACATGTGGAAGGAGGATGAGCAGTATGGGACATTTAATCTGCATACACATTTATTTAGGGAATGTACTGTTCTGGTGATGTATTGACGGTGGTTCTGGTTATGTATTATTGTATTGCCAGTGGTTCTGGTGATGTACTGGCAGGGGTTATAGTGATGATGTATTGATGGAGGTTCTGGTGATGTATTGACTGGTTTTGGTGATGTATTACTGTATTGACAATGGTTCTGGTGATATACTAGCTTCAAGAGTATGGTCCGCAACTCAACCTTTTTGGTGCTCAGAAGAAAAAAATCAATAACTGCATAAGAGTAACTTCGGCACTCAAATGGAGATGAATGAAAAAAACTTTATTTAGAAAAATTCTTGTGATATTCTCATAAAATGAATTTATACTGACGTTTCGGTCACATTGACCTTGTTCACAGTGTCAAGAATATCTATCACAAATAAAAATAAGATAAATCAGTGATACATCGTCTTACATGAATTTGCATGAAAACATGACATTGCAGCTTTAATAACAGCTTCAAAAGAACATACTTTTACATTTTTACAATATCACATGTCAAACCGACTGTATTTATTACAATGTTCTTGGTGTATTCACTGATGTATAAATAAATTCCTCTTTCTCATAGACATATATGCATAATTGCTTTCTCATAGAAGTATACTTGCTCCTTGAGGTATATGGGGAACACATAACATTGAGAATCAAGAGTAAAATATGTTTACCTTATGACAAAAAAAATTTCATGGAAAAGTGATATCAGCTCTGCTATGTTTAATACCAGTCAACTGCAAATTGAGAGTATAAATTAATAATATATCGATGCCATTTATCAATTAAGGTATGAGTGACAATGTATAACACACTACCTGTACTTCTCTAGAGATCATTCAAAGGATATGTTTCCCTATTTGGGGCAGGATTGTTAGTATATCCTACAAGAATAAAACAAATATGTATTTAAGCCTCTACTTATTCAATAGTGGGCATCTCTAATACAACATAGTCAAGTTCATTACTTTTTAAATATGTGAAAAAAGGATGAGATAATCGGGATTAATTCTCCCTTATCCTGCAAATAGGACCTCACTGCGGTCACTATAAACAAAGAAGTAAAAAAACAGCTGAAAAGAGCACTGAGTTCTATAATTGCTGTATTAAATTTACATATAAAGGTAATATTATGTCATTTAGTAAGAGAGTGTCCACATTTTTCATGCAAACAGAATGGGTCTCTCCAGGGGTGCACCAAGCCCCTCTGCCGCCTGAGCCGCGGCACCGTTTACGGGGGGGGGGGGTGCTAGTGGACCCCAGCACTGCCGCCCCTTCTGTATCGATACTGCCGCCTGAGTCGCGGCGGTTAATGCCGGCCGCGGCCGTGAGTACCGGGGGGGGGGGGTGCTAGTGGACCCCAGCACTGCCGCCCCTTCTGTGATTGTCCCCCGGCTGGTCGCCGCTTACCTGCGGCGCGCGGGGTGAGCGGCCGGCGCCATGACAGGGGGAGGCTGTGTGCATGAGGCGCCGCCCCCTACTGCACTGCCGCTCCCCCTGCCTGCTGCCACCTGAATGACAGGGCTCACACTGTCCAATGGACGGTGCGGCCCTGGGTCTCTCTCCATAAGCAGTTAAATGTAATGACCACCAAGCACTATCTTAGGTTGCTGCTCCAATGCATAATAATCTATGAGATTAGGTTAAAATAGCTAACGAAATCACCCTAGAACATAATAGAATGAAAAAAAAACCAGTACCATGTACTGTATACCTTGTGTGTATGTCTGGATAGCGTGGACTCGCCGCGCGGGATGCAAGTGCGGCTCTCAGTGAGCCGCGCCATTAAGAAGCGGCGTGTGACGTCATCTCCGCTGACCTCACCGCGGGTCGTGCGCATGTGCGGGAACGTAGGACTGTATAGTGTATGCGTTACCTAGGAAACTCATCTAAAAGAGCCATACCAGACACCCGATGTTGTCTGTGTCTATGGTAAAACTTGCATTTTAGTACCTCACCTATAAATAGGAAAGAAATGAGAAAAATGAAATGACAATAAAGAGTAATATGTGTTATGAACAAAATACAAAGGTAATAATTGGAAAACTGAATATGAATGTAGTTAATGCGATTTAAAGAGACAGTGTACCCAATTCTACCAATCAAGTTAAGTGGAAAAAATACCTTTATGGATCTGTTTAAAAATGGCTATCATACTCTTTATTAAGACCCAATGGAAATTGGGTTTGTAATTCATGTATCCAGTTGGCTTCCCTGCGACCAGGGTGGCCACAGGTAGGAACTGCAGCCAGGCAGGAGCGAGACAGTTTGTATACCAAACACCATCAAAACACACACCCACAAATACAGCACCCACCCGGAGCCCGGGACTCTAGGCGGGCAAAGGGGTGACAGGGTTTAGAGTAAAGTGGGTGGGAAGGTAGGTCAGGTGGTAGACCAGTACAAAAGGAGGGAACAAGGAGTAGTTAAACAGTCGGCCGGAGTAGGCTGAGAGGAAAAGACCAAGAGTAGGCCAAAGTGAGCTGAGCTGTAAAGGCAAGAACAGACAGAAAAGTGACACTTCCCGGAGGGATAGGGCTCCCTGGAGACGCAGAATTCACAGAGACACAGATCCATGGAGAGAAAGCTCGTCCATAGCCGGTAGCCCAAAAAGGAAGGTGAGGACAAAGACCGGACCGGTGCCACCGGGTCCGAGGAGTACGGCAGTGACGACCGACTGCAGACAGGTTAAGTTCCCTTTGAAGCAACTGGTAGCCACACGGGTCGGAAGGAGCCCAGTAAGCCCTTGAGGGTTACCCAAGGCTAGGCTGGGACCAGAGTGTCGGCTCTGAGGGGGACTGCAGCTACACGCCGGCTCCCCAGACAAACCGACGGGGAATGCTGATTCCAAGTCAGGGTTCCCACTACATGGATTGGAGACTCAGCAACATTATAGGACCCGGCTTGCTGCCCATACACATAGGGGGAAGCCACACAAAAGGGACCAAGTTGCTGTCATTACAATCCACAAAGAAGGGCAGGAAAGAATAAAGCGGAAAGGTTACAGAGAAAGAGTGAAGGGACTCAGGAAGATAGCCTGGCTGCGGTGGGTTCAGTGTGTCCGGAGTTACCCGTATAAAGGGACTGTGTTGAGAACTGTACTGTTTGGATTGAAGAACATGCCAGTAAAACCCAGTGAACCCTGTTTAAGTCTCCCGTGTGTGATTCCCTGCAACTAGAACTTTTATTACACTTTGCACCCTGTCAGGAGCTGCCCCGACCCCGGCGGGATCATCCACCTTGCTGCAGCATCCATCCATCCTCCTGTCAGAAGTACACTGCAGCGGTGGTCCCCTTAGGGTACCTTTATACGCCGCCACTGCGTGGTAGCAGCTGCCTGGCAATCGGGATTTTTGTGACTGTTGAGTTGAAATTGCTTCGAAGTGGCGGCGTGTAATTTAGGAAAGTGATCGGTTTCTCGCAGTTGCTTCGGGTAGCTGTTTCCGAGCCGTGTTCTAAAATCCAAGGCAACACACAGGGAGAATTGCATGGTATTAGTGTGTAAACGGGGGACAGGGATGGAATCAGCGTCGCCTAGTGAATTCCCAGGGGCGTGCCACAGCCTCATGTATACAGCGCCCCATCAGTGATCATTGGTGGGGGCTACTGTGTTACGATTGGCTGTCCTTCACAGGGCGCCATATTTAAGAGCTGTCCATTCACACTACACAATTGCAATCCTTCCTGCGCAGGCTGCCCAATCATGACGCTATTGTGTTGTCCAATCATCGTGTTAGCGTCACAGAATACACAACTCTGTCACGCCTATGTTCTTGTGGCGCTAAAGATGTACGCCCATATTCCTTTGTGGATAGCGGCGTGTGAAGCGGCGATGGTATTCAACAGCAAGTTATCCGCAGGATCTGTAGGAACTTCCGGGGAACCACGATACATTGAGTTGACAATGTAATGGCGGCGTGTACATGCGGCATCGGCGATCGTTGGCAACCGTTAAAAATGTGCGAATGCACGTATGGTTGATACCGGTTGCCAGTGATAGTGGCGGCGTGTAAAGGTACCCTTACCGACCACAACCCATGGGTGGCGTCACGACAAACAATCCCCTGTATATATTACCCTTTTACTTGTGAAAACCCGGGACACGGTCTGGACCAAGACCGCCGTTATATCTCCAGCAGTACTGTGGCGCCCTGCTCACACAGGTAGCCACAGACTTCCCTAATGCACAGCTGGGTTTCACAGCAAGTACCTACTACATGCAACACCTTCCACCCCGGCACAGTAGGGGGCGCTCCACTTGCTGACCTTAGGCAAGATCCCCTATAAATACTGCTGCTGGGGGAGGAGTTAGTCAGAGTGTGCAGACGCTAGGAGAGCTGCGAAGAAGTCCTGGTGGTCGGTGCCGCGGTTAGGCCCGAGCTAGTGACCTGGAGTGGCCCTTCTGACGTCCCGCAAGCCTAAGTGGGGACAGAAGACAAGGAGCAGAGAACTAAAGGGAGTGGGGAACTAGTGGAAGTTCGCCCTAGGAAGTACCGGACATCGGGGATCCGCACCTGTGGTATCCTCCAGGACTACATAGAACCCCATCACACCATGGAGGCTTCAGCCACCCGGTCCCCCTGTGGGGCAAGGAGAGGGAGCCAGACACAGCAGTGTTCCACCGCAGTGATCAGAGAGGGTAACCCGTGGACCGCACAGGAGCAGAGGACAGATATCCGAGTCAGGAAGAGAGAGGAGGTAAGGGACATAGGGACCCGATATACATGAGAACACCTTGGCGCAGGTTATCGGGCTTAACATGCAATGGCCAATGCATTAACTAAGATTCTCATTTTTCATGTTGTTTCCTGAAGCAGTTTCTGGAATGTCAATTCATCTTTAATTTGCATAGTTCTATAGTTCAACACTCATTTGTCATATTTGTTTAGTTGTTCCTATCATTGTTCAGTCAAATCACTTGCATTGATGAGACTTCGATACTCGATTAGCTGTTTAGCTGTGTCAGCCTGGATGCACTTTCTCCAACAGCATAATAGTAGCAGAGATACGCTGGAGGATGAGCTGTGACTGAACAGTTCGCCTGAGAATGGTTCCAGTGAAGCCGCGGTTAGGCTCCGAGCTGAAGGTGACGCTGGAGTGGCCCTTCTGACGTCCCGCAAGCCTAAGTGGGGACAGAAGGCAAGGAGCAGAGAACTAAAGGGAGTGGGGAACTAGTGGAAGTTCGCCCTAGGAAGTACCCAGGGGTGAACCTAGCCTCTCTGCTGCCTGAGGTGAACTGCAAAATGGCGCCCCCCCCCCCCACCCGCTAGACAAAATTTTTAATTGATAAAAATAAATCAGGTTCATACAGATTTATATTTATCCTGTAAAAATGAGAAAAATAGTGGACATTTTAGTTTACAGAAACAGAAAAAAAGATGTCCACACAAGGATGTCAGCGCCATCACACGCACATACAAGAACCACACAGAAGAATCCAGAACAATCATTAATGGCTACGGCAGCTTGGCACAAGCATTTAGACACATAATGACTGGCAGAGCCGTGGTCCTGCAGGCAGAACTGATTGCCAACCTCTGACACATGCCTGCAAAACTCTGGACCGCTGCCTGGAACTGAGTAGTCAGAAAAGTCGCCATGCCGCACCTTCAACACAACACAGGTAAAGACCTGCAGTCTGAGCATCAAAAACCACCACTGCACTAACTTGGTAACATGGCGCTTCTCCTCCATCCAACAGACCCCACTTACTCCCGAATTGCTTAGCCAATTACAAGCACCACACACGGGGCTGTCTTTATGTAATTAATAACAGGGTCCTTCCTATTGGGCTGAGCAAAGGATATGGGAGCAGGAAGGGGGAAGAGCATCACCGACCAACCGCTGCTCAGGAGAAACATGGCTGGATGCCTGAATGTACCGAGGGGCAGCACTGGACCTGGTGTGTAAGGGTGGTTTCACATTTGCATTCGGAACTCAAGTGTAACAGAACGCAGCCAAACGCATGCGCACTGCGTTCCTATGTTTAACATGGGAACGGTTCCGTTTGGATGCGCATCATTTATACGCCCTCCTCCGCCCTCCAAATGCAACATGTTGCATTTTTTGTGCGTTCACAGGCGCTTGTTTTATCAGCAAGTGCCTGCAAGAGCAGAAACAATGCATGGATCTCAATGGATCCGTACTGTCCTCCGCATGGCGGCGCAGGAGAACGCTGCGGATCACATTGAAATTTCGTCATCGGCGGCTGGGAGGATCCTCCGCCACAGCCATACCACTCTCTGCTGCACCCACCATCACCTCAGCGGCCAGCTTGCAGCGCCGGTACCATATTACCGGGAATTACAGGTGGCGTCACGATTCCCTGTAAATACTCCCTTCTCCCTCACCATCTACTCAAATGATAACTAGGGCACGGAACCGGGATCCCATCCACCCGTGACTCCCTATTCAAGTCATCAGCCCCACTATCCGAGTACCCCCTTGCCCTGGCCACATCATTTTTATTTCTTGATAATTGTGCAGCATAAACAGGCTGACGATCTCAAATTAGCAAAACTCCTGTTTGTAATTTCAAATCATTATTACTGCTTACAAATCATTGTTCTCAGCACCAGATTGTCCTGTGCACAGGGGCATACATAGAAATCATAGGGCCCCATGGAAGAAGCTGTAATGGAGCTGGGTCACATAAGAACATATCACATAACTTTCCAGCCCTTATCAGGTCATTTTCATCCTATTGAAGCCTCTAGATTCTCTTTTCACTGCAGCCATGAAGTGTGATGCCAACATAGGTGCCTCCCAAACACTGTATGATCCCCCACAGTGATTCCTCCACACACAGTATGATGACCCTACTGTACCTCCTTCAACTACCCCAGCAATGAATGGTGACCCCCAACACAATATTATCCCCAACTGTGAACCCCACATCAAAGTATAATGGCCCCACACAGCCCTCCGCACATTATGATGGATCCTACACAAAACTTCACATTGTATAATTGCTTAGATACAGTATAGTGGCCCTGATATAGTCCTCCATAAAGTATAAAGGCTCCTCACAGCCCTTCAAATAGGATATTGCACTCCACATGGCCCTCCGAATATTACAATGGCCTCAACATAGCCTTCCATATGTTATAATACGCTTCCCATAGTCCTCCATATAGTATAATGCACCCCATAGTCCTATAAATAGTATAATGCACCCCTATAGTCATCCATATAGTATAATGCATACCCATAGTCCTCCATATAGTATAATGCACCCTGTAGTCCTTCATGTATATATAATGCACCCCCATAGTTCTATAAATAGTTATTAATGCTCCTCATAGTCCTCCACATAGTATAATGCACCCCCATAGTTCCTATAAATAGTATAATGCACCCCATAGTCCTCCATATAGTATAATGCACCCCCATAGTCCTCCATATTGTATAATGCACCCCTATAGTCCTCCATATATGTATAAGGCACCCCCATAGTCCTATAAATAGTATAATGCTCCTCATAGTCCTCCAATAGTATAATGCACCCCATAGTCCTCCATATAGTATAATGCACCCCCATAGTCCTCTATATAGTATAATGCACCCCTATAGTCATCCATATAGTATAATGCACCCCCATAGTCCTCCATATAGTATAATGCACCGTAGTCCTTCATATATGATAATGCACCCCATAGTTATAAATAGTATAATGCCCCTCATAGTCCTCCATATAGTATAATGCACCCCCATAGTTCTATAATAGTATAATGCACCCCATAGTCATCCATATAGTATAATGCACCCCCATAGTCCTCCATATAGTATAATGCACCCATAGTCCTCCATATAGTATAATGCACCCCATAGTCCTATAAATAGTATAATGCACCCTCATAGTCCTCCATACATAATCCCATAGTTATAATAATGCACCCCATAGTCCTCCATATAGTATAATGCACCCCCATAGTCCTCCATATAGTATAATGCACCCATAGTCTCCATATAGTATAATGCACCCCATAGTCCTATAATAGTATAATGCACCCCATAGTCTCCAATATATAATTACACCCATAGTCCTCCATATAGTATAATGCACCCCATAGTCCTCCATATAGTATAATGCACCCCTATAGTCTCCATATAGTATAATGCACCACCATAGTCCTCCATATAGTATAATGCACCCATAGTCCTCCATATATGATAATGCACCCCCATAGTCCTCATATAGTATAATGCACCCCATAGTCCTCCATATATATAATGCACCCCCATAGTCCTAATATATTATAATGCACTCCCTAGGTCATCCATATAGTATAATGCACCCCCATAGTCATCCATATAGTATAATGCACCACATAGTCCTCCATATAGTATAATGCACCCCTGTATCCTTGATATATATAATGCACCCCATAGTTCTCCATATATCATAATACACCCAATAGTCCTATAATAGTATAATGCTCCCCATAGTCCTCATAGTATAATGCACCCCCATAGTCCTCCACATAGTATAATGCACCCCCATAGTCCTCCATATAGTATAATGCACCCCCATAGTCCTCCATATTGTATAATGCACCCCATAGTCCTCCATATTGTATAATACACCCCATAGTCCTCCATATAGTATAATGGCACCCCATAGTCCTCCATATATTATAATGCACCCCTTTGTCCTCCATATAGTATTATGCACCCCCATAGTCTTTCATATAGTATAATGCACCCCTATAGTCATCCATATAATATAATGCAGCCACATAGTCCTCCATATAGTATAATGCAGCCTCATAGCCCTCCATGTAGTATAATGCACCCAGAAGTCCTTCATATATTATAATGCACCCCCATAGTCCTATAAATAGTATAATGCACCCTCATAGTCCTCCATATACTGTAATGTACCCTCATAGTTCTAGAAATAATATAATGCACTCCCTAGGTCATGCATATAGTACTATGACCATTGGTCACCAGTGTACTCCCTCCTTCATTATTGCTTTCAACTGTATCGCCATTCATGTTGCTGATACAGTGGAAAGTACAATGCAGGGTGGGTGAAGGGGGCCCCGACTTACAGGTCCCATAGTGGCCATGTGGTTGGCCGCCATTGGCTGTACATCACTGCCTATGCAAACATGTGATGTGGTGCGAGAACAATAGCAACTTATGGGTGCGCACAGTATTGTACCAATAATCCTTCTGTGCAGGTGGGACGTGTTGTGTCTAAACAGGCCCATCAAATCCTGTAGTGATTAAAAGAAAAAATATCTTTTGGTTGTAGATTGAGCCTATAACCACATTCCCTGTGGAGTCTATTAATGAAGCTTCTCAGGAGAGCATTGACCAGCACAACGCCGCGCTCCCCGATAACACCAGGATCCTGAGACAGTAAATGGGGACATAGACTCCAAAAGCAAAAAGTCACATTCCCAGACTTTAGTGCAGGGTAATTCAGGGTGTTCCTGCTCTATTTTCTATGAATATTGCTTCCGGTCTTCTCACTGTCTCTGTAATTCTCGCTTTCTCCTGTAGCGTCAACAAGTCGAGTCTCTGCCTTTCTGCAGAGTCCATTACACCTGGAAGGAGAAGCAGAGGGAATATTATGTCTACGGCCTGGAGAATAAAGCTTACTGCGAGAACTACCCCAAAAAATGCTGCTGCTGCGCCATCATGTGACCAGAGCAAGAAGAGCAGCCTAAACCTGCAGAGCCGGCAGGAAGCTCGGGGGCCGTCCTGATCCACCAGGATTATAACCTTTTACTCATGTATCGAATACCCAATTCTTGTTAATTAAGGAGAAAATTCACCTAGAACTGCAAATCTCAAATTCAAAAATACGTTTTCGTGATTTACCTGTTCCATATCTTATAGGATCTCTGGACCCTATGGTCCTATCTGTCATTATAAGATGGAGAGGAAAGGGTTATTTTCCTGCACTTCTCCAGCAATCAGGAACCTTATTTTTTTATTTTTGGTGGAGTTTCCCTTTAAATCGTTTATTATCCAGTAATTGTGTTAATGTTTATTTTGTAATCCTGAACTATAGATAAGAACACAATGCAACTGACCAGTAATAAAAGGGAAATGCAGAAACGATATTTGTGTGAATTGCAGATCGATTACCACTTTCAATAAATAATCCCCCGATATCAGACCCCACAAAGTCGTCCCCATTTAAGTGCAAAATAACTTTATTACAAGTTCTAAAACTCCTGTCAATAATAATAATAATAATCTTTTATATATATATAGAGCCAAGATATTGCACAGCGCTTCACAATTCAGAGAATGAATGAGAACTTGCCTCATGGAGGTGCTCGCCTTCTCCGTCTGGCCCCCACATGCCTTCTTCTGCCTATAGAGGTGCTGCGGACCCCTCCTTCTCAGCGCTGCTGTCCTCGCTCTTCGTTGCACCTTCTTAGGTTGGGTCAGTGACTTCACGTCCATCACCCTCACCATAACTCGCCTCTCACCGTCCATCACCGCTCACCATAGCTCGCCTCTCACCGTCCATCGCCGCTCACCATAGCTCGCCTCTCACCGTCCATCGCCGCTCACCATAGCTCGCCTCTCACCGTCCATCACCGCTCACCATAGCTCGCCTCTCACCGTCCATCGCCGCTCACCATAGCTCGCCTCTCACCGTCCATCACCGCTCACCATAGCTCGCCTCTCACCGTCCATCGCCGCTCACCATAGCTCGCCTCTCACCGTCCATCGCCGCTCACCGTCATCGCTACGTCCATCGCCTCACCGTCCATCGCCGCTCACCGTCACTCGCCTCTCACCGTCCATCCCTCATCACCGTCCACTCACCACTCACCGTCCATCGCCTCTCACCGTCCATCGCCTCTCACCGTCCACCGCCTCTCACCGTCCACCGCCGCTCACCGTCCACTCGCCGCTCACCGTCCACCGCCACTCACCCCCCGTCCATCGCCTCTCACCGTCCATCGCCGCTCACCGTCCATCGCCGTCTCACCGTCCATCGCCTCTCACCGTCCATCGCCTCTCACCGTCCATCACCGCTCACCGTCCATCGCCTCTCACCGTCCATCGCCGCTCACCGTCCATCGCCTCTCACCGTCCATCGCCAGTCACCGTCCATCACCGCTTCACCATCCATCGCCTCTCACCGTCCATCGCCATCTCACCGTCCATCGCCTCTCACTGTCACCTCGCCTCTTCACGTCCATCGCCTCATCCAACCGTCCTCGCCTCCTCACCCTCACGTCCATCACCGCTCACCGTCCATCACCGCTCCACCGCCACCCACCGCTTACTGTCCACCACCGCTCACCGTCCACACCGCTACCGTCCATCGCCTCTCACCGTCCATCCCCTCACCGTCCATCCCGCTCACCGTCCACCCACCATCTCACTCCATCCATCACCCTCACCCATCGCGATCACCGTCCATCGCCTCTCACGTCCATCGCCTCTCACCGTCCATCGCCTCTAAACCGTCCATCACCTCTCACTCGTCCCATCGCCACTCACCGTCCATCGCCACTCTCACCGTCCATCGCCGCTCACCGTCCATCACCACTCACGTCCATCCCGCTCACCGTCCACACCGCTCACCGTCCATCACCACTCACCGTCCATCACCGCTCACCGTCCATCACCCTCACCGTCCATCACCCTCACCGTCCACTCACGTCTCCCCATCCACCACCCTCACCGTCCATCACCGCTCACGTCCATCACCGCTCACCGTCCATCGCCCTCACAGTCCATCACCCTCTCACCATCCATCACCTCCACCGTCCACACCTCTCACCGTCCATCAGCTCACCACTCCATCACGTCCATCCCTCTCACTCCATCACCGCTCACCGTCCACCACCGCTCACTGTCCATCACCGCTCACCGTCCATCCCGCTCACCGTCCATCACCGTCTCACCGTCCATCCCGCTCACCGTCCATCACCCTCACCGTCCATCACCGCTCACCGTCCATCACCGCTCACGTCCATCACCACTCACCGTCCATCACCACTCACCGTCCATCACCACTCACCGTTCCATCACCGCCTCCACACGTCCATCACCCTCACCGTCCATCCCTCTCACCGTCCATCACCCTCACCGTCCATCACCTCTCACCGTCCATCACCGCTCACCGTCCATCACCCTCACCGTCCATCACCTCTCACCGTCCATCACCGCTCACCGTCCATCACCGCTCACCGTCCATCACCGCTCACCGTCCATCACCGCTCACCAGTCCAGCATCTGGGCTAGTGAGACTGAAGACTGGACGTGTGGAAGACAGGGTAATGCTGGGAAACATACTGGAAGCATTATCTACCATCCAACCCACCACCTGTTTACACTTGCTCTGGCTTCAAGACTGGTGTCCCCGCGCCCCCCTGTAAATGGGAAGTTAGGTCCCATGGATGAGTGTGTTTGTTCTTGCAGGCATAATTTCACCTGGGCCACAGCTTCTGCGGGCGCCATCAGCACTATGTCCACTTCCCGGCCTCTTACCGCATGCCTTGCACATTTTATATTAGGTAGATGCTATATCTGCCTGCAAACTTTCCAGTATTATAGGTAAAAGAAAAAATCTAGCCCTGAAACAGACTTTTATCTTTAGGCGTCAGCAGCAGTATAAGTATACAAGGACTATAAGGCAATAAGCCCTCTAATCCCAAACTATCCCTCCTCCAGCAGCTATCCCTACACTGAATGCAGGTAACAGCAGTTTTACTAGAAAAAAGGATAGTTTTTAGTCCTCAAAAGGACTTTTGGTTTTGGGTTGCAGCAGCAGTTACCTGTAGAAGGACTGTAAGACGATAAACCCTACCATTTCGCCTGCTCTAATCACAAACTATCCCTCCTCCAGCAGCTCTCCCTACAGTGAATGCAGATGACGGCAGTCTAAGGGTGGAGGCACACGGGCGTGAGACTCGCATTGCACTCGGACCAGTATCAGTAAATGAGACTGGTCATATTAGTGCGTTTTCATTGCACTTAACTCGCATTGCGAGTGAAATGCGAGTTCAATCATAGCATGCTGCGATTGAACGCAATTTCCTCGTACGAGTGATTTGACAGCAGCGGGTGTTTGCCGACATTGTAAGACGCACACGCTTGTGACTATCGCATAGTGTGCTGTGTGGGTGTGAGAACATATACTTACAATGGGCACTCGCACGAGGAAATTGCGTTCAATCGCAGCATACTATGATTGAACTCGCATTTCACTCGCAATGCGAGTTAAGTGCGCTGAAAACGCACTAATATGCTAATGCAGACAAAACACATGGGCATCTCCTGACATCTGTTTAGCCTTCCCATTGACTTGTATTGTAAAGTATGGAGCATTATCTTAGCAGAAAACACCTGGAGAATGGAGTGGTCACTTCTGGTAACTGCTTAGCTTCTTTTGGAAGCCCAAAGTGGTTGAAAGTCTGGACATGGAGCAGTGAGGAGTTTAAGAGCAGAGAGGCTGGATTGTGTACTGTAAAAGGAGTGAGATTATGGATTCTTTACTGTAAGAGCAGTCATACTATGGATTCTTTACTGTAAGAGCAGTGACACTATGGATTTTTACTGTAAGAGCAAGTGCATACTATGGATTCTTTACTGTAAGAGCAGTGACACTATGGATTCTTTAACTGTAAGAGCAGTGACACTGTGGATTATTTACTGTAAGAGCAGTGACACTATGGATTCTTTACTGTAAGAGCAGTGACACTATGGATTCTTTACTGTAAGAGCAGTGACACTATGGATTCTTTACTGTAAGAGTAGTGACACTATGGATTCATTTACTGTAAGAGCAGTGACACTATGGATTCTTTACTGTAAGAGCAGGACACTATGGATTCTTTACTGTAAGAGCAGTGACACTATGGATTCCTTTCTGTAAGAGCAGTGACACTTATGGATTCTTTACTGTAAGAGCAGTGAGCACTATGGATCTTTACTGTAAGAGCAGTGACACTATGGAATTTTTTACTGTAAGAGCAGTGAGACTAGGATTCTTACTGTAGAGCAGTGACACTATGGATCTTTACTGTAAGAGCAGTGAGATTATGGATTCTTTACTGTAAGAGCAGTGACACTATGGATTCTTTACTGTAAGAGCAGTGACACTATGGATTCTTTACTGTAAGAGCAGTGACACTATGGATTCTTTACTGTAAGAGCAGTGACACTATGGATTCCCGTTTACTGTTTTTTGTAGCAGTGAGACTATGGATTTTTACTGTAAGAGCAGTGACACTATGGATTCCTTACTGTACAGCAGTGACACTATGGTCTTTACTGTAGGCAGACACTATGGATTCTTTACTGTAAGAGCAGTGACACTATGGATCCTTACTATCAGTAACTATGTTTTTATGAGCTGGATTATAAGAGCAGTGACACTATGGATCCTTACTGTAGAGCAGTGACACTATGGACTCTCTGCCACATGATGTATTGAGCGAGTCACTACTAACATTTCAGAAGGGCCTGGATGCCTTACTAGGAAATTATTATATTACCAGTTATATACACTAGATCCTTTGATAGGGCGTTGATCCAGGGATCTAGTCTGATTGCCATATCTGGAGTCAGAAGGAATTTTTTTCCATAATGTGGAGCTTAGTGTTGCCACATGGTTTTTTTGCTTTCCTCTGGATCAACATGTAAAGGTGCCGTCACACACAGCAATATTGCTAGGCAATTTCACTGGCAATTTGCTGATTGCAGTGAAATCATGGAGACATTGTTACATTTGTACACAGCAACAAAATAGAACAATGTGTCCATGATTTCACTGCAACCAGCAAATTGCAAGTGAAATTCCTAGCAATATGTGTGACGGTAGCCCCCTTTGTAAGTGCAGCAGACTCCTACATAAAAGATACAGGAGGTTTTTTGGACAAGCTAAGATCAGTAAGGTTGGAAGGGGAAATAATTCTGGGGACATACTAAAAAGAATGAAGAAAAGGAATAAATAAAAAGAATGAAGATAATAATTTCTTACCAAAGATTATGTAGTTGTAAAAAAAGTTTCTTGGGTATCTTAGACATGGAATGAACACATATCCCATATAACCAGGTGTATATTATGTTACTTGAGCATTTTAGGTGTGGAATGAAGATGAAATATCAGTAGATAATAGGAAAATTAACACATATCCCATATAACTAGGTGTATATTATGTTACCTGAGCATTATAGGTGTGGAATGAAGATGAAATGTATGTAGATAATAGTGGAATGAACACATATCCCATATAACCAGGTGTGTATTATATTACTTGAGCATTATAGGTGTGGAATGAAGATGAAATGTAAGTAGATAATAGTGGAATGAACACATATCCCATATAACCAGGTGTATATTATGTTACCTGAGCATTTTAGGTGTGGAATGAAGATGAAATATCAGTAGATAATAGGAAAATTAACACATATCCCATATAACCAGGTGTATATTATGTTACCTGAGCATTATAGGTGTGGAATGAAGATGAAATGTATGTAGATAATAGTGGAATGAACACATATCCCATATAACCAGGTGTATATTATGTTACTTGAGCATTTTAGGTGTGGAATGAAGATGAAATATCAGTAGATAATAGGAAAATTAACACATATCCCATATAACCAGGTGTATATTATGTTACCTGAGCATTATAGGTGTGGAATGAAGATGAAATGTATGTAGATAATAGGAAAATGAACACATATCCCATATAACCAGGTGTATATTATGTTACCTGAGCATTTTAGGTGTAGAATGAACATGAAATATAGGTAGATAATAGTGGAATGAACACATATCCCACATAACCAGGTGTGTATTATGTTACCTGAGCATTTTAGGTGTGGAATTAACGTGAAATATCTGTAGGTAATAGGAAAATTTACACATATCCCATATAACCAAGTGTATATTATGTTACCTGAGCATTAGAGCTGTGGAATGAAGATGAAATATCAGTAGATAATAGGAAAATGAACACATATCCCATATAACCAGGTGTATATTATGTTACCTAAGCATTTTAGGTGTGGAATGAAGATGAAATATAGGTAGATAATAGTGGAATGAACACATATCCCATATAACCAGGTGTATATTATGTTACCTGAGCATTTTAGGTGTAGAATGAACATGAAATATAGGTAGATATTAGTGGAATGAACACATATCCCATATAACCAGGTGTGTATTATGTTACCTGAGCATTTTAGGTGTGGAATTAACGTGAAATATCTGTAGGTAATAGGAAAATTAACACATATCCCATATAGCCAAGTGTATATTATGTTACCTGAGCATTAGAGCTGTGGAATGAAGATGAAATATCAGTAGATAATAGGAAAATTAACACATATCCCATATAACCAGGTGTATATTATGTTACCTGAGCATTATAGGTGTGGAATGAAGATGAAATGTATGTAGATAATAGGAAAATGAACACATATCCCATATAACCAGGTGTATATTATGTTACCTGAGCATTTTAGGTGTGGAATGAAGATGAAATATAGGTAGATAATAGTGGAATGAACACATATCCCATATAACCAGGTGTATATTATGTTACCTGAGCATTGTAGGTGTGGAATGAACATGAAATATATGTAGATAATAGGAGAATGAACACATATCCCATATAATGAGGTGTATATTATGTTACCTGAGCATTGTAGGTGTGGAATGAAGATGAAATATCAGTAGATAATAGGAGAATGGACACATATCCCATATAACCAGGTGTATATTATGTTACCTGAGCATTGTAGGTGTGGAATGAACATGAAATATATGTAGATAATAGGAGAATGAACACATATCCCATATAATGAGGTGTATATTATGTTACCTGAGCATTGTAGGTGTGGAATGAAGATGAAATATCAGTAGATAATAGGAGAATGAACACATATCCCATATAACCAGGTGTATATTATGTTACCTGAGCATTGTAGGTGTGGAATGAAGATGAAATATCAGTAGATAATAGGAGAATGAAACATGTCCCATATAACCAGGTGTATATTATGTTACCTCAGCATTATAGGTGTGGAATGAACATGAAATATATGTAGATAATAGGAGAATGAACACATATCCCATATATCCAGGTGTATATTATGTTACCTGAGCATTGTAGGTGTGGAATGAACATGAAATATATGTAGATAATAGGAGAATGAACACATATCCCATATATCCAGGTGTATATTATGTTACCTGAGCATTGTAGGTGTGGAATGAACATGAAATATATGTAGATAATAGGAGAATGAACTCATATCCCATATATCCAGGTGTATATTATGTTACCTGAGCATTGTAGGTGTGGAATGAAGATGAAATATCAGTAGATAATAGGAAAATGAACACATGTCCCATATAACCAGGTGTATATTATGTTACCTGAGCATTAGAGCTGTGAAATGAAGATGAAATATCAGTAGATAATAGGAAAATGAACACATATCCCATATAACCAGGTGTATATTGTGTTACCTGAGCATTATAGGTGTGAAATGAAGATGAAACGTATGTAGATAATAGGAGAATGAACACATATCCCATATAACCAGGTGTATATTATGTTACCTGAGCATTTTAGGTGTGGAATGAGGATAAAATATCTGTAGATAATAGAGGAATGAACACATATCCCATATAACCAGGTGTATATTATGCTACCTGTAGCAGTGGTGATTGGCGTGCACACCTGATGGATGTGGTTGAGGTGCTAGTGTAGGAGACCCTTGGGTCTCAATGTCATATATAGCTTCAAGAACACTGCACACTTCAAAGTCTTTTCAAGGTGAAGATATGTGTTTATTCATAGTGCATAAAGACAGTATATGGGATATGTGTTCATTTTCCTATTATCTACTGATATTTCATCTTCATTCCACACCTAAAATGCTCAGGTAACATAATATACACCTGGTTATATGGGATATGTGTTCATTCTCACTATTATCTACATATATTTCATCTTCATTCCACACCTAAAATGCTCAGGTAACATAATATACACCTGGTTATATGGGATATGTGTCCATTCTTCTATTATCTACTGTTATTTCATCTTCATTCCACACCTAAAATGCTCAGGTAACATAATATACACCTGGTTATATGGGATATGTGTCCATTCCACTATTATCTACATATATTTCATCTTCATTCCACACCTAAAATGTTCAGGTAACATAATATACACCTGGTTATATGGGATGTGTGTTCATTCTCCTATTATCTACTGATATTTCATCTTCATTCCACACCTCTAATGCTCAGGTAACATAATATACACCTGGTTATATGGGATATGTGTTCATTCTTATATTATCTACTGATATTTCTTCTTCATTCCACACCTATAATGCTCAGGTAGCATAATATACAACTGGTTATATGAGATATGTGTTCATTCTCCTATTATCTACATATATTTCATCTTCATTCCACACCTAAAATGCTCAGGTAACATAATATACACCTGGATATATGGGATATGTGTTCATTTTCCTATTACCTACAGATATTTCATCTTCATTCCACACCTAAAATGCTCAGGTAACATAATATACACCTGGTTATATGGGATATGTGTTCATTTTCCTATTATCTACTGATATTTCATCTTCATTGTACACCTAAAATGCTCAGGTAACATAATATACACCTGGTTATATAGGATATGTGTTCATTTTCCTATTATCTACTGATATTTCATCTTCATTGTACACCTAAAATGCTCAGGTAACATAATATACACCTGGTTATATAGGATATGTGTTCATTCTCCTATTATCTTCATATATTTCATCTTCATTCCACACCTATAATGCGCAGGTAACATAATATACACCTGGTTATATGGGATATGTGTCCATTCTTCTATTATCTACTGTTATTTCATCTTCATTCCACACCTAAAATGCTCAGGTAACATAATATACACCTGGTTATATGGGATATGTGTCCATTCTTCTATTATCTACTGTTATTTCATCTTCATTCCACACCTCTAATGCTCAGGTAACATAATATACACCTGGTTATATGGGATATATGTTCATTCTTATATTATCTACTGACATTTCATCTTCATTCCACACCTATAATGCTCAGGTAGCATAATATGCAACTGGTTATATGAGATATGTGTTTATTTCCTATTATCTACATATATTTCATCTTCATTCCACACCTAAAATGCTCAGGTAACATAATATACACCTGGATATATGGGATATGTGTTCATTTCCTATTACCTAGAGATATTTCATCTTCATTCCACACCTAAAATGCTCAGGTAACATAATATACACCTGGTTATATAGGATATGTGTTCATTCTCCTATTATCTACATACATTTCATCTTCATTCCACACCTAAAATGCTCAGGTAACAGAATATACACCTGGTTATATGGGATATGTGTTCATTCTCCTATTATCTACATGCATTTCATCTTCATTCCACACCTAAAATGCTCAGGTAACATAATATACACCTGGTTATATGGGATATGTGTTCATTTTCCTATTATCTACTGATATTTCATCTTCATTGTACACCTAAAATGCTCAGGTAACATAATATACACCTGGTTATATAGGATATGTGTTCATTCTCCTATTATCTTCATATATTTCATCTTCATTCCACACCTATAATGCTCAGGTAACATAATATACACCTGGTTATATGGGATGTTGTGTTCATTCTCCTATTATCTACTGATATTTCATGTTCATTCCACACCTAAAATGCTCAGGTAACATAATATACACCTGGTTATATGGGATATGTGTTCATTCCACTATTATCTACATATATTTCATCTTCATTCCACACCTAAAATGCTCAGGTAACATAATATACACCTGGTTATATGGGATATGTGTCCATTCTTCTATTATCTACTGTTATTTCATCTTCATTCCACACCTAAAATGCTCAGGTAACATAATATACACCTGGTTATATGGGATATGTGTCCATTCCACTATTATCTACATATATTTCATCTTCATTCCACAACTAAAATGCTCAGGTAACATAATATACACCTGGTTATATGGGATGTGTGTTCATTCTCCTATTATCTACTGATATATCATCTTCATTCCACACCTCTAATGCTCAGGTAACATAATATACACCTGGTTATATGAGATATGTGTTCATTCTCCTATTATCTACATATATTTCATCTTCATTCCACACCTAAAATGCTCAGGTAACATAATATACACCTGGTTATATGGGATATGTGTTCATTTTCCTATTATCTACTGATATTTCATGTTCATTCCACACCTAAAATGCTCAGGTAACATAATATACACCTGGTTATATGGGATATGTGTTCATTCCATTTCTAAGATACCCAAGAAACCTTTTTTACAAGTACATAATCTTTTGGTAATAAATTATCTTCATTCTTTTTATTTATTCCTTTTCTTCATTCTTTTTAGTATGTCCCTAAAACATGAGGTAACTCAGGATCAGCAATGTAATGTATGTACACAGTGACTGCACCAGCAGAATAGTGAGCGCAGCTCTAGAGTATAATACAGGAGGTAACTCAGGATCAGTAATGTAATGTATGTACACAGTGACTGCACCAGCAGAATAGTGAGTGCAGCTCTGGAGTATAATACAGGAGGTAACTCAGGATCAGTAATGTAATGTATGTACACAGTGACTGTACCAGCAGAATAGTGAGTGCAGCTCTGGGGTATAATACAGGAGGTGACTCAGGATCAGTAATGTAATGTATGTACACAGTGACTGCACCAGCAGAATAGTGAGTGCAGCTCTAGAGTATAATACAGGAGGTAACTCAGGATCAGTAATGTAATGTATGTACACAGTGACTGCACCAGCAGAATAGTGAGTGCAGCTCTGGAGTATAATACAGGAGGTAACTCAGGATCAGTAATGTAATGTATGTACACAGTGACTGTACCAGCAGAATAGTGAGTGCAGCTCTGGGGTATAATACAGGAGGTGACTCAGGATCAGTAATGTAATGTATGTACACAGTGACTGCACCAGCAGAATAGTGAGTGCAGCTCTGGAGTATAATACAGGAGGTAACTCAGGATCAGTAATGTAATGTATGTACACAGTGACTGCACCAGCAGAATAGTGAGTGCAGCTCTGGAGTATAATACAGGAGGTAATTCAGGATCAGTAATGTAATGTATGTACACAGTGACTGAACCAGCAGAATAGTGAGTGCAGCTCTGGAGTATAATACAGGAGGTAACTCAGGATCAGTAATGTAATGTATGTACACAGTGACTGCACCAGCAGAATAGTGAGTGCAGCTCTGGAGTATAATACAGGAGGTAACTCAGGATCAGTAATGTAATGTATGTACACAGTGACTGCACCAGCAGAATAGTGAGTGCAGCTCTGGAGTATAATACAGGAGGTGACTCAGGATCAGTAATGTAATGTATGTACACAGTGACTGAACCAGCAGAATAGTGAGTGCAGCTCTGGAAAATTAAAAAATGCTGTAGTCAAAACGAACATGTTATTCACTGCATGGGCTTCATGTACCTTATAATTTGTCAATTCTTCAAATTAAGTCAGAAATTCAAGGCAATTAAAAAAGATATTGAATCAACAGTGAGTAACAATTTAAACTTTGCCTTTAATGGCTTGTTGCCCATGCAGAAAATTGTGCTGATAGTTGTAACAATTATTAGTGTTCTCTCTTTTATGATGTTGCACAGGTTGATTAACAATTCTGTGAACTGAGCATAATCGGCTGTATACACGTCTCATCTCTCCTCCTCCATGATAAGCACCACAATGTGACATGCTTGGGGAGAGCCGGTTAGGGAAGGCGGAAGAAGAAACTCTGGGTATAGTCAAATTGTAAATTATACAGAATATTTGGTATAGTATTGGGCTCCAGTTTTTCCAGAGCGATAAAATATTGTAGATTTAAAGGAACAGACAGCTCAGGAGAACCTGACACTTGGTTTTAAAGGAATTGTCCATTCCTGAATTTTTTGGTGGAAAAAAAATATTGATTCAGCACATTTTATAAAAGCATACTCACTTTACCAGTTACTTTCTTCCTCTCCCCCAATTCATTCTGTGTTTCCATGCCCATCTCCCTGGTTGGATGCAGCAACCACATGTCGCACAACCAGAACAGTTTGGACAGAAACTTGTTTTAAACCAGGGAGCAACTGTTCACTTTATGATTGGTGAGGATTTGATCTCCACCAATCATAAGAATTATAAAAATACATATAACACTAGTCGCTACAATAGCAAGGTTGCGACCAAGAATGTGAAGCTAGTCACTACAACTAGGCTGTTACACAGTCACTACTTATACCGTGTATCCCCGAAAGTAAGACCCTGTCTTACATTTTTTTGGGGGCCAAAAGTGGCCCCCGGTCTTACTTTCGGGGGGGTCTTATATTGTGTGCCCCAGCAGTGTGGCCTACAGGCCCCCTCCTGCTGGGACACTGCGGGAGCGGGTCGCACGTCACGTGCGCCCGCTCATTACATATGCACTGCATCCCCCTGTCAATCAGCGACAGGGGGAGCAGTGCATTATACGGTATATATGGGCCCCCTCCTGCTGGCACACTACCCCCTTGTTCTGAGGCCCCCCCCTGCTGCTGCTGCAGACATCTTACCCTCCAGGGTCTTCTTGCAGCAGCCAGCGTGTCCGTCCTCTGTCCTCGGCTGTCTCCCGGATCATGTGACCCGTCGCAGCGCATGACGTCATCGCGACTGCGACCGGCCGGTTACATGATCCGGGAGACAGCCGAGTACGGAGGACGGACGCGCTGGCTGCTTCAAGAAGACCCTGGAGGGTAAGATGTCTGCAGCAGCAGCAGGGGGGCCTCAGAACAGGGGGGTAGTGTGCCAGCAGGAGGGGGCCCATATATACCGTATAATGCACTGCTCCCCCTGTCGCTGATTGACAGGGGGATGCAGTGCATATGTAATGAGAGGGCGCACATGACGTGCGACCCGCTCCCGCTCCCCCCCCCCTCCGCTAGGGGCCTTACATTAGGCCCCCCTGGTTGTAAGGCCTTATAATCGGGGGAGGCCTTACATTAGCAGGCCCCCCCTTTACCCCCAGGCGGCCTTACAATCGGGGGGGCCTTACTTTCGGGAAAACACGGTAGAAATAGAGATAACAGGGCGGTCAGGTAATCTGGGGTCAGTTCCAGCAATGTTTGCAGTATACCAGGAGCAGACAAAGATATGGTAATATAACGATCCAGGTTCAGGAATTCCAAGAGATCACAATGAGGTTACTGGAATTAAATACAGACTTTAACAGGTCACAGTCAAGGCATCAAAATACCAGGAGAAAGTTAACAGGTATAGGGAACAAGCAAAAGAGTAAACAAGCAGCAGTCAGAGTCAGATAACAGAGATCAGAGCAGATACAGGAGACCATGCCACACACCACACATTCAAAATGTACAACTGGTAGGATTTTGGGGAAAGCTGCTCAGTTAAGTAACAGATCAATCACTGGGAAATAGAAACACCTGAGTAACCCAACACTTCCCATAACCAGCATGGAAAAATTGCTCTTAACATCAACATACTGACAACTCAGTATACCCAGGTGCCAGTAACAGCAACTTACAAAAGCATTCTAGGCATGCTTCACAGCGAGATAGTGCCAATACAGTGCTGGTGTAGTATTTTGCATGTTACATTGTTTTTCCTTATCCAGCAGTTCCACGGCTGCAGTGCTCCTATCTGCAGTATTTTGCATCTTTGGTAGTTCAGAATGCAACAGTGAAGGTAAATGTTGCAGCTTTTATTACTTATTAGTCTCCTTTATGCTCAGTACATGTGACCTGTAAGTGAAGTCCGGACTGAAATGACTAAGTGTGTTATGTACATGAGTTTGCCAGTAAGAGTAAAAGGGAAATGAAGCCTATCTTCTAACTGCACTTGTCCCAACTGGTTAGTGCTCCTTTACTGGCTGGAAAATAGTTAGCACTAGGAAACCAGAACTCAGGCCTGGCTGCCTGAAAAACCATCAATTTGTTCTTAAGTTGTTCCTTGAACCTCCATAGGAACTAGAGGGGAGTTAGCTGTGCCCTATAACCAAGGATAGGGAAAGCGTGCATATATAAGCAAGGATCCAAGAAGTGGAAACCTAAAACAAATGCACAAGTGGAACAAAGGGGAAGTAGCTACTGTAGGTTAGGATAGCCTCCTACAGCCTAACCACCAACAGGAAAAAGGGGTAGGAAAGATAAGTAAGACACCAAAGAGCAAATACCTAGCTGATCTCTATTTGACAGGCAAAATTCCTTAGCAATGAGGCTGGAACTCCTTAGCAGGATCCACATAGGAATATAGCCAGCAGAGAAAGCCAGCATAGGGAGGGTATAAATAGTCACACCCAAAATGTTATAGGACAGAGTAAATAAACAAATGAATACAATTTCTGACCAAAAAGACTGCAGTAAAGGTAAATGACAATCCAGCACTTGGACAGGGTTTGACCATGCTGTAAATCAGCGGAAAAGGAAATCAACCACACAGCACACTGTCACCGGATATCATCCCGAGGCATGACAGTATGGAGCAGAGCGGCCAAGCTGAACGTTAGAGAAAGAGGTGACTTTTATTTTATTTAGTATTATTTTCCAGGCTAGAAGACCACAGAGCATAATAAGACACATATCTATGATTTTTCATCCAAGAAGTTCAATACAAATCATATTTCCAGTCTAAATTCAAGAAAATTATTGAATTTGATTTTCAACATTTTTGCTTATTCCAATTTGCCAAAATTGCTAAAAAAGTTTTGCTTTGCTTCCTGCATACATAATGTGTAAGTTGGTAGAACAGGTGCTCAGAATAGAAGTCCTTCCATTAATGTCTATTGTCCGTTCATGGGTAACAGTTTTAGCCAAATACTTTTTCCTGGGGACCAATGGAAACTTGTGAGAAGATAAACCAAAAGGTTCTATTGTAAAGGAGATGGATTGATGGATAACTTTACCAGGGTTAGATTGAAAGGTTTCTCTATTTCTCCGACAAACACATTTTCTAATTAGTGATGAGTGAGCACTACCATGCTCGGGGGGCTCGGTACTCAATGGGCGGCTTGACACTCGGGCGCGCTTGACTCCTTTACGGAGTATAATGGAAATCAATAGGAAACTCAAGTATTCTTCCGGAAGATCTTCCGGAAAATTGCTTGAATTTCCCATTGACTTTCATTTCAATCAGTAAACGAGTTGAGCCCGTCTGAGCGTCAAACTGCTTGTTACGAGTACCGAGCCCCCGAGAATGTTAGTGCTTACTCAACACGATTCCTAATATGTTCCAATTCTTTTGCCAGAATGTTTTAGTCTTGTTCTTTCTTTACTTTTTAATCTTGAAGTTCCATCTTTAGATTACTTTGTCTAGTAGTTGCCCATTAATCACCTGGCAGCACCCAACATATGGTTTGTCATCTTTGAAGTTCATATCATTTTTCCTGGACCATTTATTGTACCACTAATGAAAGATATTATAGAAGAGCTATCCAAGACCAAATCCCAGGAGATCCCTGCTGGTAACCTTTCCTTGCAATGAGTAGGTTATTTACCGTCTATTGTTCTTTTCTGTTTTGTATTCATTAAGATGTCTTCCCATTTCATCCTGAAAATCAACTGAGAGTAACCTCAGTCGACTCATTTATTATATATTGACTTTTACTAAAGTCTAATCTGTTTCCTTTCACCATTACACTCCAACATACTCTGCTTGGCCATAAAGTGAATTTCACATATCAGATGGTTTTACCCCTTCACAATCTCTGTGCTATGTCTTCACAGGTTCCCTGATAAATGCCCACAAGGAAAAATGCCCACAGGTAACCCTAACCCTAACCCCTAACCCTAACTGGAACACCTAACCACTTACCCCTAACCCTAAAGCTAACACCTAACACCTAACCCAAGTCCTAACCTTAACCCCTAACAGCAAACCATAACTGTAACACCTAACCCCCAACCCTAAAGCTAACACCTAACCCAAACCCTAACCTTAACACCTAACCCTAACTGTAACACCTAACCCTAACCCCTAACTCTAAAGCTAACACCTAACCCAACCCCAACCCTAACCCCTAACACCTAACTCTAACTGTAACACCTAACCCTAACCCCTAACCCTAAAGATAAAATCTAACATCTAAACTTAACCCCTAACCCTAAAGTCGACACCTAACCTTAAACCCTAAAGCTATCACCTAACACAAAAGATAACAGTCACACTCAAGCCCAAATGTCCATCTTTCATCTAAAATGTGAGGATGGGACTCTTGTTCCAGATTTTGCATTGGGTTCTAAATTAATCTGGAATAAATTCATACAGTATGGCAAATGGTTGACTCTAGTATTGAGCAAGCGTGATCGGCACTGCTTGATACTAGATCAAGCATTGGGGTGCTCAGGCACGCTCATTCCTCGGCCATGTATCGCGGGTACTCGAGCACCAAGCTGGAAAGAACGAGTTACCACTTGGAGATGACGAGTTCTTGGCTCCTAGAGCTGGAGACTACAGAGTTAAAGGGATCCTGTCACCTCCAGAATGCCTCCTAAGCTAGCAAAACATGTCCCTGCAGCATCCCATCACTAATCTCACACTCCTTTTGACTCCTAAAAGCATCCTGTGAAAGTGCATAAAAATGTTTTAATACTTACTCGATAAGGTACCTTTACACGCCGCTACAGAAGGTTAGAAACAACCGGGTGCTTCACGTGCACAAGCACGTAGCAACGGTTACAAACGGTACCTGATACCGCCTTTACACGCCGCTACAAAGTGCACTACAGAAGGTTTATTCTATCTCTGGAGGCACCGACGGGTGCTCAAGTTACCTTCTGTAGAGCACCGTCCCTCATTTACACGCCGCTATAACAAGGTAATATGGGAGGACCTGGTGCAGCAGGGACAACACATAGGCCAGAATTGTGGATTATGAGACGCTCGTACGATGATTGGACAAAGCAATAGCATCATGATTGGGCAGCCAGCGCAGGAAGGCTGGCTAATACATGACACTATAGCAAATGTGTAGTGACTGGTCAGCTCCTTAAATATGCCGCCCTATACAGCGACAACCAATCGTACAGCAGGAGCTTCCACCAATGATCGCTGAAGGGGGGCGGTTTCACGGAGGCTGTGTCACGCCCCAGGGAATTAACTAGGTGGCGAAAAAACCTTACCGTACCTTATTTAGACGCCGCTACCATCAGGTTGAAACCAACCTCTTTTAGAGCACGGATCTGAAACAGGTGCCGCAAGTGACAGGTGGCAACAACCTACTTTACACGCCGCTACCTCGGGTTGATTTGACGGTGCAAGATACATTTGTCTCCGAAACCCGGTTGTTTTCAACCCTCTGTAGCGGCGTGTAAAGGTACCTTTAGTGATTATAATTAGCAGGGGCTATATTCTTGAGCCCTTAGGGCGGGCTGTTTTGCAGGCTCCAGGATCCACCCTCTCTCTGTCTGTGTGCTCTGCTTGCGCAGGCTTTACCCTCCCCCCTCTCTATCACTCACAGAATGCAAATCATTAGTCCTGCCTTCAGCTGCACATAACAGCAGCACAGAGAGAGAGAGGGTGAATCCTCGAGCCTGCAAAACAACATGCCCTGGTGACTAAAGAATATGGCCCCTGCTAATTATAATCACTAATGAGTAAGTATTAAAACGTTTTATGCGCTTTCAAAGGATGCTTTTAGAAGACAAAAGGAGTGTGAGATTAGTGAATGGATGCTGCAGGGACATGTTTTGGTAGCTTAGGAGGCGTTTTGTTAGGTGACAGTATCCCTTTAAATCCTCTGCTAGCAGACCCAGTCCCGATGGGAGGAGTTTCAGGGCAGAGTTATGGAAGAGTGGGAAGAAGTTAGAGCAGAATATTTGTGGAGAGAGACAGAGGAGGACACCTCAGGAGAGGTGGTCCAGACTGAAGAGGGATCCTTGAGTGTCAGTTAACACCCTAACCCGGACCGGTACGGCACCCAGCCTGGAAGGACCCAGTCCATAACTGGAGGACTGGCTCCGAGGCGGTGCGGGTGTTTACCACCGAGCCACAGAACCGGAGGGACGCATGCTACTTAAAAAGCCACTGTCCAGCCCTGGCATGTTCCCACAAGGCCTGCAGAGAATAAGGAGCCCTTAGAGAAGGAAAACTCTTGTAAATCCTGTGAGCAGACGATGGGCTCTGTGCAGGGTAGTACAGGAAGAGAAGGCTTGAAAGGACAGTAAGGACAGAGAGAGAAACCGACAGGAGCACCACTGAGGGCCTCAATGAGACATTCTATCCTCTGGTGACTACCCAGGCCAGCTACCCATGACTGTATATCTGTAAGCTGCCTGAAAGTTACCAGTGCAGAGCTTGAACTGTGTCTGGTGTCTCATTTCCGTCACGCCGGGTAAACTGCATTCAAGTCTCAACAGCAGAGTCTGCTTCAAGCCTCCACCTGCAGAGCCGCCTTCCAGTGAAGAATCCATTCATCCATCACTGATCCAGGGATCCTGGTCCACCTGCAGAGAGCATCACCATCTAGCTGCCTGTCATCATCCCTGGAGGTCCGACAGCAGCGCTGGTAACATTACCAGACACTTTATTATTTTATTTTATTTTATTTTACACATTTTTCAGCGACCACCAGGGCCCGGGCACCAGCCACCATTGACAGCACTTTTAATCAATGCCCGGGATCCGAGTACCCCACAGGCCCTGGGGTGGGTCACATCTTATTGCTCACTCCTCACTAGTTGAATCCTCTTCTAAGGCTCTCTGATTTCTCTACACCATCTGACTAGTGATGAATAATCATGATGATCAAGCACTAAAGTGATCGAGTTCCCCGGTACTTGAATCAAGCAGTTTGGATGCTGTCACTCGTTCAACTCGAGTAATGAGTATAATTTAAGTCAATAAGTGATGGGCAGTCCCGATCTCAATCCAGATATACCCAAAAACAGAGTATACACTGAGGAGAGTGCATGTTTTTTGTGTTGTTTTTCTTTTTTCTGCACTGAATCTGGACACATTGATTTTACCCTAAGTATGAGCCATTCAGACTGCAAGCAGCTCTCACTAGGGTGCCATCTCCCATTGTTCACTGATTCGAGCTGGCACTTTGTGTTGGATCGTTAATGAGCTACACATCTGAGCATGTGCAATAATCGGCCAAGTACCAAGCGCACTTGAACACCCCAATTCTTGATCGAGTAACAAGCAGTAGAGAGCACGCTAGCTCATCATTAGTGATGATGAACACAATGGTCTTATTCCATTCATCTCCTTAAGAGAAACCACGTGTAGAGCAGGGAAGAAGGTGATTAGAGTCCTAGAGTTCTAGAGCTCTAATTTCTGAAGGATTGGGCACCTCACCCACGAAACCCGTTGATACAATAAAATCCATTTGACTGAAGATCTGTCAACCTATCTGGTTTGGATTGATTTGAATCGACAGCGCAAACTCTAGTCACCCGCTTCCTTTGTCTATGCGTGGTTTCCCCATTACATGGGTGGTTGGCTGCAGCCAAATATGCTCTGATAGTGGTTGTGCCTCACACAACCCAATAAGGTAAGTGGTTCTGATACCATTTTGCACTTTTTTTTTCAATAAAAGATACAACTCTGTATGCACTTTTCTTCCATTTAGCTTTTAGGCTGGCTTCACACCACGGCGCAGTCCGGACCGGAGATGTCCAGTGTAAACCATACAGCCCCGGACCGGTTTTTGGCCCCATGTTAGCCTATGGGGCCGGAAGGAGCCGGATGGCAGCTCTCTGCCATCTGGTTTCCATCTCTCCGGATGAATCCGGGAGAATTCGGCTAAATTCTCACTGGACACAAAAACGTTGCTGCAACGTTTTTGTGTCCGGGGAGAAAAATCTCCCCAAAAAACAGTATCCTGGATTCACCCGGATTCTCCAGGATCTGGGGCAATTCGGCGCTCCCTAACATGGGAGCCTATGGGGCCGGATTGCCCCGGTCTGGGACGATCCGGGAACCGGACGCCGGCGGCTGAACGCAGGGAGCAAGCCGCGGTCCAGAATCATTAGGAGTTGCAGCTGCATCCCGCTGCACACAGGACTGGAGGGCACATTTGGCCTCTGGTTCTGTGTGCTGATCCGGTCCGGAGCTGTCAGGGTCATCCCTGACAGCCCCGGACCGGATCGTACCATGGTATGAAACCAGCCTTATTCATCTCCTTTAAGCAGAGATAAGTTTTAGGCCGGAGACACACGATGCGATATACTTGCACGAGTCTCACATGACTGACCCGGCACAGCCACCATCTCTCTGGATAGGAGCACGTCAGCTGCATAGAAACACAAGCAGCTGACACGTTCCTGTCCAAAGAGAGACGGCGGCCTTGCTTGGTCAATCATGTGAGACTCATGCTTGTGTCTCGCATCATGTGTCTCCAGCCTTAGGCAGGTAATGGCCCAGGCTAAGTCCCATGACCATGAAAGTCTAAGAACCCAATAGGAAGGACATCTTCTACATTTACCACCCAAAAACTTTATTAAACCTTTTTTTTTAATTAGGTAAAACTTATTTAGGTAGGTTGTTATGTAAGCCATTTTGATGAGGTTCTATGTCGGCAACAAATTTCCTCATATGGCCTCTCTGTGCCAAAGAACATCTCAAATGATAAAATATGTAATATTAAAGGCTGAAGAAGCGACATTTTCCTTGCCTCATGTTGTTCCTGGACCTTGAAACAAATTGATCTTTAATGGGTCTTGATTGAAATTAGATATTGCACTTGTTTGTTTAGAGTAAAGCCACAATGATTCACGGTTATCCACCGAGCGATGCTGGATGCGGAAACTCTGACGGACGGTATAAATATTGTTATTTGTGCCGAATATTCTAATCAAACAAGGACTATTTCTATTTTGACTCCAGGGAATATATCTTTTCCATTTGCTTGACATTTTCATCTACTAACACATCATTTTTTACAACGTGGAATGTAATTTTCACTGCACACAGATCTTGGGTAAATCCATGCTGAATTAACTATTTTGAGGTTTATTTTTTCGCCTTGACTTTTAACAATATTTTCTTTTTTGCTCTAATACGTCTCGATCTGGAGTCCCCGAGGCTTCGGCTACCTAAGGTTGCATTATTGACAACTTATGGAGTCTTTTCCTGAACCATAGCTATAAATGGAGTTTTCTTAACGCTGGTAAAACGCCTCGAAGTTTTCACTCCACATGGGGGCAACGAGAGATAATTAGTTTGTGTATTGTTCTGATCGGTTGTTGAGTCGCATCTCTCTGAATTGTAGTCCTAGGCTTTGGGTATTATATTGCTCCTTACTACTGCATCCACAGTATATTGTGGCTTTATCAGTGGTCACTGGGCAGCTTTTAGTTGGACTTCCATGTACCGGCTTTGCATTGACTACTGTGGACACACGAGGGTCACTGGCCCGGCCACCTTTAGGGTATGTGCACACACATGCCGGGTTTGTGATGGCGGCGGCTGGGCGGACCCGACAGGAAGCTCTGCAGCCGTCCACCGGCTTGCTGGCGGGTATGTGCGGCGGGTGTAGGGCGGGTGCACAGCGGGTTAGCGGCGGAGGCGGTGTTGTGGCGGCTGGAAGCTACATGATTCTGCGCTTGCAGCCGCTGCATAACCGGCCGGTTTATTGAACATGCACATTCGTTGCTAACCCGCTGGGAACCCAGCGGTTTAGCAACAGATGAGCATGTGTAAACCGCCGGTGTGTGCACATCTTCCATAGCTTTTAATGTTAATCCAAACGCCGGTTTGGATTAACATACATTTACATAAAACTTATGGAAACCGACCGGCGGTTTACACAGCTAAACCGATGCTAACCCGGCATGTGTGCACATACCCTTAGAAAGACCGTGTGGACCAAAACTCATCCCAACTGAACACCCAAACTCCTTACCTGGGGGCGGAATACTACTCAGACCACACAAGGTGAGGGAACCACACATTGGCTAGACTTTATTGGATCCCCAACAGTCAAAGGCATATAACAAATACTCATTAAGAACATGCAATGTAATAGGCAACAGACTCTCACCCTCCGCTGGCTCTCCGGGGATTAGAATATTCGTGCCTTTGGGGCTTACAGGGCCAACTATCCCTGTCCAGCAGCACCCCATTTTAGGAAGTTAACCAAGCACAGCAAAGTCTATAGCCAGGTGACCGAATTGTCCCAACCTGGGTATCTTCCAGCTGAATCCTTGGATCCCAGATTGAACTCCTGAATAATAGTATCCAAGTTATGATCGAAGTCCCTAGGCGGACATCCTGTAGCATATATACAACCGGTGACTGAAGCAGGCCATTTTTTTTTTATATCCTGAGCCTTTACCTCCGGGTATATTGTATTCTTACAGGATTGGTGGGATAAGGCTATTCTCTTATTGGTTGGCAGTTCAATCCGACTGCCTAATTTTCCTCTGCCTGATGTAGACATTAGGGGACCGACGTAAATTACAAACCAAGACAATGGAGGCTCCGAGAAGTCTGATAAGAGACAATGGGCCACTTAGCATGAGTCAACAAACAAAAGAACGTCTGGCCAAATTAAGGACATTAACCCACAACACAGAATCAAAAAGGCAAGCACTCCAACTATTGAATCCCAACCATCACCATTGAAGCACAATATATAAATGTAGCCTTACACATCTTCCCTCGGTTGAGTCCTCAGAGTAGTCACTGGTCAATGGAGCAGGCTGGCAGAAATGGTTAGGTGGCCGGGACAGAACCAGAAGGGCTGTCAAGGAACAAAATCGAAAGGCAGAAGAATGGTTAGAGAATGGGCCAAGGTTAGAAGAGGAATAACACAGACTAACCAGGAGCTGGAATTGTGAACCATGGAGAGTAACCCTATGATAGGTAACTCCCAGCAGGAGCCTGAGAATTTAGGTAGTGTGTAGTGCTACCTTATCGTCCATAGCAGGGAGCTGATGACTCCAGATTATTGGGAGCCCAATACTCTAGTACACACAGCCATACTAGCAGACTGAATGGCCCTACAGGTACCAGCACTACATATACTATACTGCTTTACCTGTGGTATATACACTAGTGCATCTCAATGAATTAGAACATCATCAAAAATCAATATCATTTTGCCATGTGTCGGGGAGTTACTGGGAGCCCTGAAACACGCTGACTAATAAATCAATATTACATTCGCCCTTTGATGTCTCGTGGAATACAGCAGGGCAATTTTTAACCCTTCATCCTCCCTCCTTTAATTTTCTGAGATAATGACCTTTGGGTTTTCATTGGCTGTAGTCATAATCATCAACATTTACAGAAATAAACACTTGAAATAGATCCCTCTGTGTGTAATAACTCTATATAATATATGTATTTCACTTAATAAATTAACTTGTTGATGATATTGTAATTCACTAGTACTTTGCTGTTCTCTACCTTTGCTCATGTACTGAAGTACTGTCTATCTTTACAATATGTATTGAACTCAGGGCTGGGACCAGGTATTTTGGGGTCCTAGGCAGATGAAGCCGATGGTGAACCCCCTTCTTGGTCCTCCTATGAACCATCATCCCTTAGCAAAGTAATTAGTTTGAAGCTAAGGTAACAGGTCCCCTAAGACATCCCTTTTCCTTCTACTCCTACCATAGATTCTGGTCCCAACATTTCGTCCATCACCAGAGCCAGCCAAGAGAATAAACATAGTGACGCCTGGCAGACATCGCAGGAGCGGGTCCAGGACTAACTGTGACATACTGCACTACCTTTTACCTGTACTACATGTATTATACTGCTATCTGTATTATACTGTATGCACTTTGCTGCTCTCTACCTGTACTCATGAATTGAATTACTGTCTAGCATTACAATATGTATTGCACTCAGGGCTACGGCCAGGTATTTTTGTGCCCCCCCTATGAACCATCAGCACTTAGTAAAGTAATAGGTCAGAGGCTAAGGTAACAAAACTCATAACGCACCCTTCCAGTGGGTCCGGTAACAAGCTCTGACGAACACCTCCACTGCAATTGTTACCTTTATCACCAAAAAATACCAGTAAAAGTTAAAAAAAAAGTGATATACTTTAGCAGTGGAGCTGAACAAGGACTGGAGTTTTAAAGTTGTAAGTTGGATATAGAATCACTTATTGTTGATGGACGATTTACACAATATGATGGACAAGTAGCGATATTCATCCCTGACGTTGAATATTTTAAACATCAGACCCAAAGATATTCATAGAAACTAATATAACATAGGTTGGGTTCACATTTGCGCACGGTGTGCGCTGTGAACGCAGGGTATCTGAGCGCAGCTAGATGCAGGCACTATGTGCGCCTATGTTTAACATAGGAATGCATAGTGCCTGTGTGCACTTGCTCTCATCTGCGTTTGCATTCGGCTGCGCATAATTTATGCGCATGGCGAATGCAAAATTTTGCATTTTTTGTGCATAGCTGTGTGCTTGTTTTATGCGCAAGCAGACAGCTGTGCACAGTAAATGAATGAAAGTGCATCTGTGCGCATTGCCATCTACTGGAAAGCGCACAGACGCTGAGGACGATGACCTCCTCTGAGGTCATCTGCAGGTGCATCCTCCCCTATGGTTCTCTTCTTCTTCTTTCCTCATCTTTCCTCTTCTTTCTTCTTCTTCTTTCCTCTTCTTTCTTCTTCTCCTTTCTCACTCCTTGCCGCCGCTGGTTTAAAATAGCCAATGGGAAAGCCAGCGGTGAATGATGCCACATCAGCTGATCATTAGTGGGGCGGGATAGTCGGCAGTGAAGTGTTTTCACAGCTGGCTTTCCCACCGGCTATTTTAAACATTCGGCAGCGCGGCGGCGCCAGGGAAGAAGAGATCAGTGGCGGCGGCCAGGAGGAGGAGATCTCCGCCACTAATCTCCACCTCCCGGCCGCCACCACTGTTTGGGTGGCCGGGCACACTCACAGTGACATTTCATGTGAACGCATGTGGACAATCACCGCTGCGTTCACATTAAAGTGTTTGCGTTCGGCACTGCATGTGGGTATGCGCATTATATGCTGCAGTGCCGAACGCAAATCTGAACCCAGCCTTACCTATACTGGAAGCCATTTGATTTCCATTAAGTTGTACAGCATTTACTGGATACCATAATGGAAGCTAAATAGACACTCATCATAGAAAAGTGATGACTTTTATGCCTATTATGCAACAAAACGTATCATGGTTATGGTGCCATACTCCTGCACAGATATGTATGTTCTGGTGCTGTGATCATGCACTACTGATGGATATGTTGATATATTCCTGTAGTGATGATGATTCTGGTATTGTACTCATCACCAGAACCTTCACTAATATATATATATGTCATCAGAGCAACCAACAGTACATGACTACATCCCCAAGTGTCAAGGATCTATTTGAGAATTCGATCTGGTGGCCTCTTGATACTTGCTTGGTCCCCTGTGTGCTGAGCTATGGTCCTTTTCTCCCTGATCCTAATGCTGATTGTTCATATTGCCTTTAACATTTCTTTCTGAGCTTGATTCTCTTCATCTGTTTTCCATTGTCCCATTTTGGTTTGCCCTATCACAGACTTGGTCAGACTATGTATATTCTCCCTTCACTACACTTTGATGCTGGCTATACTTCTAGGTGGATTAGTGCTAAGGAGTTCCAGTCCTTCAGCAAAGGTATTTTCCCTACTAGGCAAACACCATTAGTATATCTGCTGTATGTTTGTTTGCCTGCCTTCCCAACACCTTTACTTTTCCTTAGGTTACTGGGAGATTATTCTTATTTTATTTTTTATTCTCCTTTTTCCTCCTTTTGCGCACATGCTTGGTTTTCTCACCTTGGGTCCCCATATACCTTTGAAAAATTTCCTTCTCCTATTTAGGTATGTGTAGCAGTCTTACCACTGGTTACTCAGGAGGTACGAGAAACTCCTCGATGACCTTTTAGGGAGCCAAGTCTGAGGTGGTGTTTTTAATTGTGTGGTTTTGGGTTTTCTAATCTGTACTGGGATCAATGGGTGCAGCTTCTCTGTGTTGTAGGTTCTATTATTTCCATTACCGGCGTATGAGTCAGTTAACTGCATAACACCAAGCCAAGTTCAGCATGCTATTGTATTGTTAAGTTAGGTCAATATACATTTATATCATATAAACCTACAACTCCCAGTATGTTCTCAACAATGGTTACAAAATGTTGGGAGTTATATCAGAATAGTGTCTGCAATAAATCTCAAATGATGAATTGAGCTGTATGTGTTTTGCCTTTGAGACCAATTACTTTGCTTTATTTGGCCTTTGCTGATAGAGTAGGGTGGGGGCTTTTTTAAATGATACGGTGGGATGCATCTAATTGGAAAGTTGGGAATAGCACACTATTGGTTCAACAAAACCTTAAGGGGGAGTCATGGAAAGAGGAGAGAGGAGGACTGAGTGTCAGGGTGGAAAATACTCTTCAATCCGGGGTCATATCGTGGTGTCAAACAAACCTAAGAGTCCCAGGGAAATCTCAATGATATGCCACATGATTTCACATGTATAAAACCCAATATTGTACCTTCACTAAAGAAAATGAAGCAGTACAATAGTCTGTAATGCACATGTGATGATACCGTAGTCACTTATTGGACAAGTTGTGAGACATGGACGTTGAATGTTTCAGGGTCAGGTACGTGAAGAGCACCTGAAGGATTAAAAGGATAAACAGTGGCATAGTCAGGTCACTATCGGGAGTCAGAATATCTGGAGGTAAGCAGATTAGAGTAAAGGGGCTGAGCAAACGGATGGTCACTTTGATGTCCAAAGTAAAGCAGGAAAGAATCAATTAAATACACAGAAATACAGACCAACAATCACCACTGAACAGAATGCTATGACTGGCAGAGTACTAGGAGAAACAGCTCATGCATGTAGCTGGACAATCACATTAGTCATAATATCTGGAAGGTAGTGGATCAGAGTAAGGGGGATAAAAGATGGATGGTTAGAATAAGGTCTAAGGTCAGGCAGCAATAGATCGATCAAACAGAGAACAGGAATGCAGGAGTCCAAGAACCACTGAGCAGAATGCAACAACCGACAGAGTTGTGAGAGAAATTGCTCATCTAAATATCTGGGCAATCACCAGCGAATACCTGAATAATCCAGCACCCTCCGGAATCAAATTGGACAGCTGAGCTGTCATTCAACATACCAACAGCTCAGCACTAACCAGTACCGGATTGAATGACTAAACTGTCACTCGTCAAACTGACAACTTAGCACGGCCTTATTCCAAAGTTACAGCAAACAGTCACTCTTTCACTCATATGGAATTATGGAATGTTAGTGAGGTCTAATTGGGGGGCTAGGTAGAGCAAAGGAGGACTAGTTATAATAGTTTAAACAAGCCTGCATTCTAAAATCACAACACATTTCGGCAGTGATCAGCCTTCATCATCTGATTCATTGCATTGTTGTCACACTGAGTGGAGGAATCATGACAGCATAGTCTTACTGTCCATCAGAAATATTAGTTATAGCCAATTAGCCATTCTTTGCTCCCACTATTAGATTGGCTTCCTGAATGGATATAGTAGAAAGGATAACCAGCTCACCGGGTATTCTTGTTGTTCTTCAGAGGTCGAAAAGTCATCACTTCCTTTGGCGAAATGTGCTAAAATGCCAAAAATGTATAATAACCTCTTGAAGGTTTGATTGACAGTAGGGATGGGCGAACATCTCTTATTTCCCCTTGTTCGGGAGTAGGGCCGGCCTTTTAAAGCAATGAAAGTGTAAATCCTGCTGTTATACTTACTGGGTCCGCGTTCAGGCTTCCTGGTGTGAAGCGTGCTGCGTCACTTCCGGGCCACCCCTTATCTTTTGCCCGAATGTGATTGGCTGTTGGAGCCATCACATGACTCGTCCCCCGGCAACCCGGAAGTGACGCTGGATCACCGGGATCCAGTAATTATAATCAGGAGGATCAGCAACACTTTCATTGCTGTAACAGGGCGTCCCCAGTTCCCAACACGGGGAAATAAGAGATGTTCGCCCATTCCTAATTGACAGCTGACTGGACTGATGACACAATGAGTATTTTTTCTGTATTTTTCTGTTGAACTGAGTATTTTGTTTCCATTTTCTACTTCTTATTTGTAAATCTTCTAGTAAAACCTGCCCGGTGTTGCAGCCGACACTGACTTGACAATGCTCCGGGAGGAAGACGTATTCACCGAACCAGTAAAACATTCATTAGAATTCCTGAAGAATTACAACTTAACAGGAGGTCTTAATGCAATTCCATTCAGGGGTCCATATTTTTGTCTTCACTTTGGGTGTTAAATATCCCCTGTGACATATTTTGCAGTCATAATGTAGCACTCTCTGCCTCTCTCCAGCCTGTCCTCAATTCCACAAGGATATTTACTGCTCCGAGCGATTGCTGTGTTTCCTACGGTAACTATATTACAAGGTCTGGGAACGCCACTAAAATCCAGCCAAAGCTATGTTTTTTAAGAGGACACATTCCGCGCTCTATGTTCCTGTGCCAGTGACCAGATATTGAATTCTAGCTTCTTTACATAAACTTTCTCAAGAGTTTTATTTAAAGTTCTATTTCATAACTTGTGTTTTTATAAATTCATTTTATTTTCGTAAGTATTGATTTCTTTATTTTTCAATCATTTATTTACATTTTTTATTATTATAATACAAATATGCTTTTCATTTTATTATATTTATTTTGTTCTTTTAGATGTGATTAATAATAATATGAAGAATAAGAATCATTTCCCATTGATACATCTTATTTCTTTTATGTACCAAGGTTTAAAATCTTTTTTCCATATTACAAAAACACTTATTTTATTATTTATCGGCCTTCAGCTTGATCTCGAGTCAAGGAGACTTGGTGGATGAACACACTGTAGGAATATCGATCTTGTGCAGCCTAGATAGGTCCACCAGGGTCTTCTCTAAGCCTAGATAGGTCCACCAGGGTCTTATTCAAGCCGAGACAAGTCCACCAGGGTCTTCACCAAGCCTAGATAGGTCTACCATGGTCTTCTCTAAGCCTAGACTGGTCCACCCTTGGTGTTTCCTAAGCCATGATGGGTCCACCAGGGTCTTCTCCAAGCTTAGATAGGTCCACCAGGGTCTTATTCAATTTTAAACATGTACACCAGGGTCTTCACCAAGCCTAGATAGGTCCACAAGGGTCTTCCCCAAGCCTAGATAGGTCCAGTAGGGTCTTATTCAAGCCTAGACAGGTACACCAGGGACTTCTCCAAGCATAGATAGGTCCACCAGGGTCTTATTCAAGCCAAGACAGGTCTACCAGGGTCTTCTCTAATCCTTGACAGATCCACCCTTGGTGTTTGCTAAGCCGTGATGGGTCCATCAGGGTCTTCTCCAAGCTTAGATAGGTCTGCCATGGTCTTATTCGAGCCTACATAGGGCCACCAGGGTCTTCTCCAAGCCTAGATGGGTCCACCAGGGTCTTCTCTGCTGCTATCTTGATAGTATCAAAGCATTGGGTTGCTGGTATTCCTTTCTGCCTTGTTCCTTCTATTCTTTCAACCACGATGTCCTTCTACAGTGATTTCTCTCTTCACAGCTGGGTGATCATTGCTTCCAGTGACATGTCTGGCTTTATGTATTTGTTCTTGCCATCCCCGGTATTGAAACGTCCTTCTCCAGCTCCAGATTTCAAAGGTGTTGATAGTACATGTACAAATAATGTTGAGTTTTAAAGAAATAGCTTTAATATTTTGTTGACCAATTGACCATTGAACTCATTTCTGTCTAACAACAATGAAATATTATAAAACTCAGAAGTTTCTATTATTATTAAGATAATATTTATACAGACAATCAATGATTTATGAGCTTCTATCTCATGTACGACCCCTAATTATGAACGTTGAACGTCCAAAAAAAAACTAATACCTCGCCTCTGACCTTTCTGTCCTCTTCTTCCACCATCCATTTCGGCCTCTTCCCTATAGACCAAGACTTCCAGACGCGTATAGGTTGGAATCATTGAGTGTTATAAGTTTGCATCTTCTCTGGACGTAGGTGAAAGAGTCGGAGACGCTGTGTGTGACTGTAACAGAGTGGGTAGCCCTGACTGTATTATCATTGAAATGAACACTGAAGTGGACATTACGCAGTCCGATACTGCCCCCTTGTGGACAAGTGCTGAAATTGCTGCAGAGATGATGACACCAACTGCTGATCCCCTCCCACATCAGCCGTGTGCTCAGGAAGAAAAAGTGCGGGAAAGAGAGAAGGAGACAGAGCTTGACCAGGACAGACCTGCCTGTGGGTTTTTCTCGAGAGAGAGGGCTTCCTTGCAACACCTCTCTGGAAAGAGACAACCCCCAGGCTGCAGGACATTGTTACCATGAGCCTAACCTGACTGCAGAGCATCGCACTCCTAGAGCATATTCAGAGACTGTGACGGACACAAGGGAGCCATCTTTGAAATCTATATTTTTTCTTCCTTCTTTTTCCTCGGACTGAGAGACTATAAACCGGTACCTGTGGAGAGGACTGAGGAAACCCCCCTTCATCGCTTCCCCTGGAATCGTCACCGTTAGACCCCAGGCCTGCGACGTGGGAGCTACACCTTCTGCTGTTATAGACTGGTAACGTACATTGAGGGAAACCTAGGGAAAGACATTGCCAGTACTGTTTTGTTTTTTTTTGTTTTTTTGCCGTGCATCCGGAGCTGAATATCAGGGGACTCAACCTCCCCTATGTGTGCAGCCAAACCAGTTGAATGTGTTATCACCATGTTTAATAGTAAAGAAATGTTTCCTCCCGTTAAATCCGAGTATGGGGATCTTGTTGAAACAGATCATAGACACACACCCGCGGCCTTACTGCCGGTCACTTCATCTGGCGTAGTCGGCAGGATCTGTGATCAACAAAATCCTCTCCCGGTAGTAGCTTATAACCAGACAGCTCCCCCAGCGTCTATTGTTAATCAAGTGAGAAAGTTTAACGGACGGAATTATCCTGTACCTGAATGGACAGAACAACTCAAGATAGTGGGGGAAATGTATAACGTTGATCCTAAGACCTTAGCAGAAATGGCCATGCTAACATTAGAGGGGGAGGCGTGGACAACAGTCAGGCTGGAGACGGTTAGGGGCCGGCGTACATTGGATGACTTGGTGCGGGTGCTGGAGAACACCTATGGGCCGACCACATACGCAGGGACATTGCGCTATATGTTCTTCCGGCGTACTCAGCTCGAGTGGGAGGACATTCCTCAATGTGCAAACGCCCTCCAAGTACTGCTTGAACAAGCCTGTAGAAAAGAAGAACAGATAGCTAGTACAGACTCCCGTGATCTGGTGCTGAGAGATCAATTTGTAACAGGGCTGAGAGACCCATGCCTTAACCGCGCATTGCAAGATCTACTCCAGATAAATCCGACCCTTACGTTCGCTGAGGTCAAACAAGAAGCGATAGAACGTTCTAGGGGACCTGTCATTGAGACACAGACTTATACCGCGGCTTGCAGGTCCATATCTGGTACCAGAACTCCGAACAGTGACACGGAAGAACTGAAACAGATGGTGGCAGAGTTACAGAAACAGGTGCTACAGCTCACACTAGACCGACAGGCGGATAGGCAAGCGAGACAACAACCCAGCCGGCCTATGGGAAGGTGCTGGACATGCGGCGACCCCCGCCATAGAGCAAACCGTTGCCCCCAGAACTTTCAAGTCCACCCGTGGTCCGATTTACCAGAACCAGCGAGCCGTGCCCCTCAACAGCGGCCTCCGTCAAACTAGACACCCCTGCCAAAGCGGCTCACTCGGCAGGGGAGGTCAAGGAGAAGGGTGTAGGGAAACAGAGCCAGGAACGGAACAAACTTGCATCAAACAGCCCCACCCTGGAAGTTTGCTGGAAGGGACCGCCGTGCAAGGACTAATGGACACTGGGTCTCAGGTATCCACCATCTCCGAGCAGTTTTATGAAGAATATCTGAAGCCTCGGGTTGCCTATGACCCTGATACTGCCATCAAGATCAAAGCAGCCAATAATTACTCATTCCGGTGACGGGAATTGCCTGGATGAACACTGAAATCTGTGGGCAGGACCTCGGGAAGAGGGGGATAATCGTAGTCAAGGAAGGCTTTGGATCAGAAGTGCACAGGGGTAGTTAGGCGTAGCATCACAACAGGCCGGAAGAAGCAGGGTGGTGTCCGCAGGCAGAAGGCAGGCAACCGTTCCCCGGAACAACAACACGACAGGAGTTGCCAGTACAACTGTTAGGTCTTCTCGAGTCTGGCTGCTTTTTAAAGTGTCTGTAGATAATTCCAAAAAGGTCATTTGCAACACCTGCCATGCCAGCATCAGCAGGGGTAGCAAAACTAGCAGCCTGACCACCACCAGCATGATCAGGCACATGGCAGCAAAGCACCTGATTTTGTGGGATGTACACCAGAGTACAGGATCATTGTCTGCGGGTGACACAGCTGAGTCTTCCACTGTTGTGCGTGCAAGCCAATCCCCTGTCCATACTGCATGCCAAGATGCCTCCTGTCCTTCACCTGTAGTTGCACAAGCAGAAATAGCACCATCATCAGCCACGTCCTTGTCCCAGCGCAGCGTTCAGTTATCCATACACCAATCCTTGGAATGCAGGCGCAAATACGCTGCCAACGCCCCACATGCCACAGTTCTAAATGCACACATTTCGCGACTGCTTGCGCTGGAAATGTTGCCTTTCCGTCTGGTGGAGACAGAAGCATTCCGCGACCTGATGGCGGCTGCTGTCCCACGTTACTCGGTCCCCAGTCGCCACTATTTCTCCCGGTGTGCCGTCCCCGCATTACATAAGCACATGTCACAAAACATCATACGTGCCCTTAACAACGCAGTTTCAGGCAAAGTCCACCTGACCACGGACACGTGGACAAGTGCTTGTGAGCCGGTACATCTTGCTGATGGCACACTGGGTTAATATTCTGACTAACTCCTCCCCCAGCAGCAGTATTTATAGGGGATCTTGCCTAAGGTCAGCAAGTTCAGCTCCCCCTACTGTCCCAGGGTGGAAGGTGTTGCATGTAGTAGGTACCTGCTGTGGAAACCCAGCTGTGCATTAGGGAAGTCTGTGGCTACCTATGTGAGCAGGGAGCCACACAACCTAGGGGACCCGTAATAGCTATTCAATGGATGCAACCGGGTCCGTAACACAACATTGGAATTACTGTACCCGGTAGCTGATTGCAATGTCTTACCATTGACCTATGTAAGAAATTTAGTTAAAAAAAAGGTGTAAAGTACAGAAGGATAAATCGGAGATGTATCTTTAAGAAAAAACAAACAAATAAAACAAAACCTTTGTGTAAACCATTCTTCGTCCAAATGAATGAACGTTGGAAGTCTGATGAGCCTCGCTGGAGCCATGAGACTTGACCGATCAGTGAACATTAGTCAGATTGATATTAGCATCATTGGACCTTTTTAATGTTGATACCATATCTTGCAGACAAGCTGAATATATTAATTAGGCGGATTTGCATGTTGCTACGCTGGCTACGCCTCATATATTTTCATTGAACATATCATTCCTGGTGCCCTAATAGCAATCTGTGATCTTACTGATTTATTTGATTTTTTTTGCATTAATATTATGGAAGATATCAGCATGGGGTTCACATGGGTTGATTATCTGGATAATTCAGTTCATCAGCCACATGAGTGAGTCCGTAGCTTTCATGTGAAGCTTCTCCGATGATGGCGACATTTTGTTAATTAATTACCTTCATTTTTCCTTAAACATATTGATTTTTTTTCTTCCCGTCAAAAATCACTGTATCGAGATTGCCTTTTACATGAAATAATTCCTTTTTTTAAATTATCCAGACACTGTAAATGTCTTGTACCAGTAGTTATTTGTCGATCTGGATGATAATACATTACCAACATATCATTAGAGAATCCATCGCCTTAAAGGGACTCTGTCAGGTCATTTTTCAGTATGATACTAATAGTACCCTTGAATAGTGCTCAGGCAGACCTTTCAGAATATGTAAAACTCATTACTGTATCCTTTGTAGTTCTCTTGCTATAAGCGTCTTCACACCCTGCAGGTAGCTTCTGCATTAGTCCGGCTCATTACTATCACTGCTGAATAGTTTTATTTTCCTGTCCTTCAAGCTGCGTCTGAAGGGGAGAGAGAGCGAGGGAGGGAGAGATGGCAGGCACATCTTAAAGCTCAGCTAGTTAAAGCAACATCTTCCATTTGTTGCTCTGAGCACAAGCCGGTGCTGTCTGTGAAAGATTATCTGTGTTTATTTGAACATTTGTTTTGCTGCACACAAGGAGAGCAGTCAGAAGGATACAGCACCCCCCCCCCATGTGTGTGATTGCTACTGCACTTTCCTTGTATGCAGTGCTGTGATGTTACTACATGAATATTCATTCCATGGGGAGTGGGCAGCAGAGAACTAAGTGATCACTCACTACGATTGACACATGGAATGAATCTATTTACAGTTTACAGAGAGTGGGGGGAGTATAAAAAAGGGTTTAAATAAAATAAATACATGAATAAAACGACCTTCACCAGAGAAATTAGAAAATTTTATCAGTTACATATGGATTTTGGACCTGACAGATTCTCTTTAAATTCCCATACCCCACAATGATTTCTCCTTCTATATAGGAATCTGTGGAACAAAGCTTATAAAACAGTAAAGGCATAGGTGCCTATACAATAATGTCCACACTTACCTCTCAACAGGCTGTAATCTACATAACAACCACTGGCGGGCGACACATAGGCACAATCAGCATAAACATCTCCCAATGGAGTATCACAAATCTCAAGTCCCTTACAAAAGAAAATTTTTTAAAAAAGTATTACGTCACTTAAACCAACAAGATAGGTGAGCATGAATTTATCTAAAACTCAAAGAATGATCTCACAATTATCTGCTGCCACCGCTATACAAAAAATAAAATTATGTTGAAAATGCAAATTACATAGAACAATGCAATTAAATCAAAGTGCCATGACAAAGACAACAGAAGAACACAAAACAAATATGATGTGCCCCTGGCATTGAAGAAAGAGATCTGTAAACATTTATGTAACACCATGAAACACAAAAATGATCATCTATAATCTGAAAATCATTCTACAGTGCAGCCATTTCCATGTATTTTGCCAAATATAATCATCATATTGTATCAGCATAGACCCCCAAAATGGATTATAGGAAGTGGGTCTTTGTCTCTCTATGGGAAGTGGGAGGTGGCTCTTTATTCTTATGACACACCCACCAGGATCGCGGGGTACTCGGAACCGAGTCGGGGTTTCTTTGGGGAGATCATGGGGTCGTGACCCAGTTTCATGGCCTGGTTGTGTCAATAAAGGGGATAGTTTATGGCAAATAAATTTGTGACATGGGTTTCGGCAAATGAGGTGGATGGCCGACGCTGCAGTACAGATCCTCTGGGGCCATTGGTAATGCAGCTGAGGTGGTCCTGCTCTCCTTGGGAAGAGCGGAGGGCCCTAGGGCAGTTTACACAGTTTATACTGGGAATGGAATACAGTGGGGTGTAAGAAGGATTGAGGGCGCAGGAAAGAAATGAAGGACAGAGCAGGGTGCGGGCTTTAGATTTTACTCCCAGTTCACGTACACCTCCAAGTATTTCCAGCTTCTAGTGGGGTGCTGTGTTTTCCGGGTCAGGGCTCCAGCCAACTATCGGATAACTTTGACATTTTACCTGGACCCTCTACTTAGGCTCCTTTGCAGGTCGTCTTCCTGCGTTGGCTCTCCCCCTTCTGCCCCGCACCTCACACTCAGTGTCTCTAGCAGGCAGCTGCGAGTCCTGCCTGCAACGCCGTCCTGGTCCCCTTGACCCTATGTGGCCTGCCCCTTCGATGAATAAGTGTGGAGTTGGACCATAGTTCATTAAGACACCTCGGTCACCAGTTTTGCTAGCTGAGTCCTTCAGTACTCCACCAGTCTGGGGCCGTGCCCTCTGCGGCCCAGTGCTTCTAGTTGACCCTGGTCTCTGTCAGCTCAGATGCGGGCAACACAGGTGGATTGCTCACTTCCCATGCCCCTGGGACTTCTTTTATCCCTCTAGAGCCGATCACTGGCTCCTATGTTGGTCTGTTCCTTTCCTTGTTCTGGGACGAGCTTCAACCGGCTCCAGCCCCCGGGACCTTGGTCACCTACATCTCCACTTGACCGTGTCATCTCTCCAACTCACTCTACGTCTGTCACGTCCTTCTTGATGCTGTTCCCCTCTTCTTCTTCCTGGTGCTCCCCTTTTGCTACCTCCTCCAACCACACCCTCTACCTGTTTCCCCATTCAGCCTGGGATGAGGCCCTTCCTAAACATCCTTGCCTCTCATCTCTCCTCCATCCTTGCTGATCAGAAAGACTTTGGTGTTGTCATGGTGGGAGGGCAACATGGTCTAGGGCTAGGCTTCCCACCAGTCATCTAGTTTGTGGGTTCGTCTTTTCCTCTTAAGGACTTACTCTTCTCTGGTCAGGGGTGCTGCAGGGGTATGTTTGTTGTAGGCCTTCTCTTGATTTTCTCTAGCCTGTGACAGGTTTCTCTCAACGCATTACTGCATCTGGCGGTTCTTGAGCTGGCATTCTGCATTGTAGTTTGCATCTGGTAGGTTGTCTTCAGGTGCCAGAACTCCCATTTCTAAGTCAATAGGCAGCTTGCAGGGTTATGCTCTCATCAATTAGGCAGGTGTGAAGTTGGCAGAGTTTACAGGAATGTGGTTGTACAGGTCCACCAGGTCTGGCAACTTCTCTGGCCACATGCTTCTCTCTTTTAGTGGGAGTGTTTTCAGCAGGTCTATCACTACCTGGTTAATTTTCTCGCACATGCCATTGGTTTGGGGGTGATATGGCATTGTTCTGATCTTGCACCCGTACAAGTTGCACTTGTTGCACCCTTGGAACACTTCAGCCTTGAATGCTGGATCCTGATCTGTCAGCACTTGTCCATTGTAGCCGTGGTGTCTGCCGAAGTGTGTTTGGAAGTGTCTGGATGCTGTTCCTGCTGTTAGATCTTTTACTGGCACCATAACCAAGAAGCGTGAGTAGAGCTGCACAATGGTGAGGGCGTAGACGTAGCAGGACCGGCTTGGGGTCAGTTTCACGTGGTCCAGGGCCACCAGTTTAAGTGGCTGCTTGGTAACAGTAGGCTGGAGAGGGGCCCGCTAGCTGTCACAATCTTCTCTTCACAGGTTGCATGGGCCACAGTTTCTGCACCAAGTCTCAATGGCCTTTCTCATGCCTACCCAGTAGAATCTCTCACGAAGCAGCACCTCCAGCTCCTTCCACTTAAAATGCCCTGTGCCATCATGGTATACTTCTAGGACCATTTGGGCATCTTTCTTCGGGACTACTATCTGCCACACTAGTTCATGGGTTCATGAATTGATGTGCCACCAGCGCAGCTTGCCCACGTGGATGAATAGCCTGCCCTTTTCTTTCCATAGCTGTTGCTTGGCCAGGGCATGCGTCTGCTTCCTGAAGCAGTTCATTGACCAGGCTGATGGCAGGGTCACTGTCTTGTGTTTCTGCCCAACTATGGTGGAGCAATGGATAAAATGTGGCTTCCTGTATACCAGGCTGCTTGTCTCTCACCTCGTGGGAACACTGGGACACATTCCTGCGATGGAAAACCGGTAGCTTTTTCTCTTCCAGCTCCTCCGGTCTCCTCCCGCATCTGGCAAGTGGGGCATCCTGGTTAGTGCATCGGCATTTGCGTTTTTGTGCTCTGCCCGGTACTTGATGGTGAAGTTGTAGTTGGAAAGCCGGGCAATCCAGTGCTGTTCCAGGGTGCCTAGCATTGCAATCTCCAGGTCGGTTAGTGGATTGTTATCTGTGTAGATGGTGAACTTTGCTACAGCCAGGAAGTACTTGAAGCGTTCTGTCATGGCCCAGACCACAGCTAGGAAGTCTAGCTTGAAGGAACTATAGTTTTCGATGTTCCTCTCTGTAGGACAGAGCTTCGCTGGCATAGGCGTCACCCTCTCTTTGCTCTTTGCACGGACAACACGTCCCACTACAACATTGCTGGCATCGGTGTACAGCACCTGCTCAGCTGTTTAAAGGAGTCTTCCTCTCTGTCATCCTATTTCAGCGGGGGACTCGAGCCCTTTGCCTTCTTGGACTGGCCTACCAGAGGTCTTGCAGGGGCGCAGCCATCTTGGTGAAACCTTTGATGAACCTCCGGTAGTAGCCTACCAGTCAAGGAACTGCTGAACCTCTTTGAGGGTGGTGGGCCTTGGCCAGTGTTTGATTGCGGTGACCTTGTCAGGGTCTTGGGCCACACCTTCAGCGCTGACTATATGTCCTAGGTACTGCACCTTGGGCTTTACTAGGTGGTACTTGGACGGCTTCACTTTCACGCCAAACTCGGACAGTGCCTCAAATACTTCTGCCAGGTGCTTCAGGTGGTCTTCATACATCCTTGAGTAGATTATGGCATCATCTAGGTACAGCAGCACAGTTTCAAAGTTCATGTGCCCCCTCCATCAGCCTCTAGAACATTCATGGTGCATTGCAGAGTCAAAAGTTAAACTCACAGAGGCCCATTGGTGTCGTGAAGGCAATCTTTTCTTTGTCAGCCTTTGCTACGGGAACTTGCCAATATGCACTAGTGATATCTAAGGTGGAAAAAAGTTAGCAGTTCTCAATGCAACTAGTGACTCTTCACTTCTGGGTAGTGGGTAAAGATCTTTATGTGTAATGCGATGAACCTGCCTGTAGTCAACACACATCCTCATTGCACCATCCTTCTTCTTTACTTGGACTAGAGGAGCTCACCAGTGGCTACAACTATCTCTGATCACCAAAGCCTCCTTCATTTCCCATAACATCTCTTTGGCCTGAATCTCTCTTTAATGGGCGGATTGTCAGCTGTGTTTATTTGATATTATACCCCTTTGTTTGCCCAAACTCTAAAGGATGCTTGCTAAAGACCTGTTAATACTATTGGACCACCCAGTAAACTCCAAGCTTTTGGTGTGAAGGGGTGGAGCTGGTGCCTACATACAGCTTCCGGCACCAGTCCTCCAGCTTCCCCTAAGGGTGCCGTCACACCTGGCGAAGGCACCGGAGATGTCGGCGGCGACTGGCGGGAGCGCGCACGTTTTTGGCGACTCGCCAGCGTCACCTCCGGTGATGCCCCGGCGAGCTGACAGGTGGCATGATCGCCGGGGTGTCTCAAAACCCCAGCCGCGATGCAGTACAATGGGAGCCTATGGCTCCCATTGGCTGTCAGGACGCCGGCGGCCGTTTACATGGGGCGATGTGTACACATCGCCCCAGATCGGCCGCCTGGTTTCACATCACTGATGTGAAACCAGGCGAGCAGCAGAGGTGTTGACATCGCCCCTTTACATTAGGTGTCTCCTAATGTAAAGGGGTGATGTCGGCGCCGATAGGCCATGCCCCTACGTCGCCTAATACATCGGCGGTGCCGTCGCCAGGTGTGACGGCACTCTAAAGAGCCATTGTCCTCTGCCTGTTCTGGGGGTCCAAGGGCTTTGCAGCTGTGATGACATTGTTGCTGACTGTGTACAGTTTAGCAATGGTAGTATACCATGGTAGTTTGGCCTCCTCCTCGCCACAATTCAGGATATGTGCAGGTACCCTCACCTTGCGGACATCAACTACGCCTCTGGCCATCAGGACGGAGGGCCTACTGTCTGAATACACTGGCTCTACCAGGGCTTGGTAATCCTGCCCCCTAAGGCCTATTGCCACCCTACACCAGATCAACATTTCACTCTGCAGGGGTATCACAATGGGAGTTGAGTCACTTACTCTTACACTGCCGACTTCTCCACCGACAGCTCCACCTGCTGCCTCTGCATCAGGGCCCATATCTCTTTCTGCAGGACCTTCTGCTGCCGAAGTTGGTGGGCTCAGCAACCTTTTGCAACAAAACTATAATCTCGCCCAGACAATTTTCAATGACATTTGTACCTATGGTAAGCATTGAATTACTTGCGCTTCGGTCCACATCAACAACTACCATACCCTGGGCACTCAGTTCTACCCACCCAACCTTAATAGTCACTTCTTTGAACCCCACTTTTGGTAAGGGTTGACCGTTACTAGCAAATATGATAAAACTGTCATCTGGGTGGTGGACAATGTCAAAATCAGCCCAATAGCGCTTATAAAGGATATAGGGGATATAGTTGTCACCTGTGAACCATTGTCCAGTAAAGCCTTCATGGGGATTCCATCCAGCACGATAGACAGGACCGGCCATCCTTCCACATACCTGTTGCGCTAGTGCTGTGGGTCGGACGGGCTCACTCCAGGGGATGGCCCTCGGCCCCAGGGGTTTCTTGTTCGAAGTGCAGAATCTTGCAAGGTGGCCTACCTCGTTGCAGCGGCAGCAGATAGGTTGTCCTGCAGCATTGTAGAGGTCCGTGGGTAGTCCTCGGCCGTGGGGTATCCCCTCTGACGTATCCACGGGACGTCATCAGGGCTGGAGACCAACCGGATTCCCTCTGGCGATATGGATCCTGGATGGACTGCACTGCCATGGCCAGGTTGGCCATCCCTCTGGTCAGCTGCTGCAACTGTTGTTGTACAGCCTCAGGGGTAATGACTGCCAGGGTCTGTGGGCTGGCCCCCACCAAGGTCAGTGAAGAGGGCGCCACCTCCGGCTGGTACGTTAGGGCCAGCCACTGCAAAGGCACAGAACCGCTGACCGTGGTTCCCTTTAGCACACATATGGCCCGATCCTTCAATAATACAAAGCCTAGTTCAGGGTTCTGCAAGGCCAGAAAAAGCAGCTGGGCCCAATGGCCGGGATACCAGAGGCCTTCAATAAATTGCTCAGTCAACAGTTTACTCTCATCCCGGACAATGTTGGGGTCTACTTGTTTTATGGCCCCCAGCGCCTCTTGCAGGTTCAAGGCATAGTCTCTTACACTGTACTGCACCCCTTGCTTGCACCTGAAATTCTGACTTTTAGCTATGCGGCCCTCCGGGTGTCGAAAGTCTCCTTTAATCTGGCAAATATTTGCTGTACAGTCTAATTGTCGGAGGCTAGCCAGAATTTTACTTCACGACAGGCCGCCCCAGTCAATTGCTCCATTAAAATGGTCACGTGTTGCTCCTACATCATGGGGTATACCCCCAAATACACTTTTTATTTGCTCTTTAGAGTCATTGAAGATTTTCGGTCTCTCTGGAGTATTGCGGAAGCCATGTCGTTCCCGGGAAGTAAGGCATGGTAAACGGCAGGATGGATGTGGCCGTCAGCACCACGGGCATGGGCTCGTCCTCAGCGGCGGCATCGTCGGGGGCTGCAGCCTGCTCCACCACGGGCTGCTCCTCTTCTGGGTCTGACATCATTCTCCCCCTTGACGAACCGCAGCCAGGCCTTGGCCTTCAGCGATGGGGTCGTTTCAGGCTCCTCTGGCAGGGAGTTTAGCATGCAGGGGATTTCCGGCGCCTGACTTCCTGCACCGCGTTGGCTGACATCAGAGCATGGGCCTTTGTCTCTTTTTGTGCTCTTCCCAAGGTCTCCACATCTCCCGGCCACAGCAAAGCACCTGTAGACACAGGGGCACTGGAGAGTTCAGGGCCAGTTGCCAGAGGAGTGGTGCCTGGGAAAGGCCCAAGCTGCCTGCCATATGGGTGAGAGATTTACAAGCAGGAAGAGAGGGTTGCAGCTTAGCTACAGGAAGCCAGGACCAGCAAAGAGGGGTGCAGCAGGGAGACCTCAGAACTCACCGGGTGAGGAGATCCCCAACTTGTTTCCAGGCCACCCGGATTCCTAATATCTCCTGTGGACAGTGTCTTGGTCTGAACCTGCAACTACCAGTAAAGGTAAAGGAAACTATGTACTCTGTGTCTGTCGGTTGTTCCGAGCCCTCAGTCCTGCACCTCAATGGCCACCACCATCATAGACTTTACCGGTTGCCCTGGGTAACCGCTCCACCCGTGGGGATCGATACCACTCCAGCTGCAATTCCATCATCCCCAGAACACCTGCACCGCAGCGTTGGCCTTCAATAGCGAACATCACGGGTAGCATCACCACTCCTACCCCCAAACACATAATTCCTAACTTGTAATTGATTCCCAGTGTCATGGAGCCGGGTCTCGACCTCTGTGACTCCCCAGAAGTATTAAAGCCCAGTTCCGAGTACCCAACGGCCCTGGGCGCATCATTATTGTCTTTGGGAAGTGAGAGTGTGACGTCCCTGAGGGTTCAGTCGCCAGAGAAGTACTGCACCTTGGCCTCAGGTGTGGTACCCCCAACCGCAGGTAAGGAGGGGACACTACCCGATACCCACACACAACATGCACCACTAGGCACTGCAGGTCAAAGAGGTGAGGGGATTGATAAACCCTCACCCCTTGCTGGAGATGGGACTAGAAGAGGGTGGTGGGTGAAACTGTAGAAATGGGAGGAGTAGTAACCACGAGGAGAGAGAGTGGAGGAGTAGGGGAGTCACAGGAGAGATGTGAAAAAAGAATCGTGCGAATTGGAGTAGAGAGGCTCATCCCAGGACAAGGAAGATGTGGGAGCTAGGCAGGAGCTCCAGAGAAGGAAGGGGTCCCAGAGGCACGGTAAGAGAGCAATCCACCTGTAGGGCTCGCATGCATTGCTGTTTGCAGGCAGTGGAGGTAGCAGGCCCGTTCAGGGTCACGGGCCTCAGACTAGTGGAGTAGACTAATGACTCAGCTAGCGAACCGGAGGCTGCTGTATCTCCAAGAGCGGCAGCCAAAACCACTTGAGACACTGCAAAGGTGGCCGTACAGGGCCAAAGGGGACTGAGAGGAAAAGTTGCAAGAGAGGGTCCATGGCCGTTGGTGCAGGACAATAAGTGTGAGGTGCAGGGCCGGAGGGAGAGAGCCAGCACAAGAGGTAGAAAACCCTAGGAAGTTACACAGAACGGGGTGCCAGTTAAGTGTTTTCTGATCTACCTGTGAGGGACTGGACCCCCTGTGCGTGGGACACAGCACCCGGTTGGATGTGGCTGCTAAAGAACTGTGAGTAAACGAGTGAAATTGCACCCCCTGTGTCCTCAAATCATTCCGGCATCCCCGATTCTGCACTATCACTTCACCACCATCCACACACTGATGTTAATTACTGCCCCAGGATCTCGCTCCACCTACGAGGAGCGACAACATTTGGCTGGACGTTCATCTGCCCCGGAGATCTGAACTGCAGCGCCGGCTATCCCCTGGCTAAACACCGTAGGTGGCGTCACAACAACCATGGCCAAAAACCCTATTCCCAAACTTTTATTGACACAGGGTCACAGAGCTGGATCTCGACCTCCGTGACTCCCCCAGCAGTACTGTTGCCCAGTTCCGAGTACCCAACGGCCCTTGGGGGCGTGTCAGGAGCGGGTCTTTGTCTTTTTATAGCAAGTGAGAGTCAGTTTCATCCTAGCACTAGATGTGTGAATGGATGTTTATATTTCTTCTTCTACTTTGACACCAAGCCTTTACTTTTCAGTATTACAAACTGCATACAGCACAAAAGAGAGACAAGCCATGGTATAATGGCGGGAGCAATGCAAGCTGGAAGGTGAAAGGAAACTCTATCCCTTATGTTTGTGACAGAATAATGAATACAAAGAGTGGATGGCAAATTACGCTACATAAGAATCAGGATTATTTTTAGACAGATTAAAGGTTCACTTCCAGTATTCATTCTTGCAAATAAGGACTGTATAGTACTTATTATATTTATTCATTCATGAATTAACATATATATAATTTATTTGTGCAGATTTATATTGCGTATTCTATTTATTCATGAATTATTTCTCCCGTTCGCGGACCCCCTGTATATTCTGAGATTATTGGACCATATGTATTGCGCTATATTGTATTATATGAGTCAATTATTATGGCACAGGTCTCCTGCCTTTGTGCTTTTAATGGGTATTTTTAATCTTTTTTTATGGTAATTATGTTGATCTATATACAGTGTGCTATTATACAGTGATTTTTCATTACATTGTGTGTTGTAAAGATTTTCTTTAGGAGGAGGGAGTAGATTTAGTTATTCAGTCAATGATTGTTCTATAGTGATATCTACTTGCTCTATTATGAGATTATGATTTTAGTGGTCAGTGTCAGGCAGCTGCTGCAAAAGCAAGTAAAATCTGAGCAGGAATGAAAAGGAAGAACACAGTTACCAAGACAGGTTATTACACTTAGGGTTAGTAGGGAAGAGAGAACCTAAAGTGTAAAGTTCAGAGGTACGTACCGGACACCGGGTGTCCGGGGCTCGAACTCAAACATGGATCTGTCACGTGTTGACTACTGCAGTTTATGTGTAGCTTTAATGTGAGTTAATTTACTTTGGCATATTAGGAGTTAATGTGTAGATGCTGCTCTGCAGATGGGAAGTTTTGGGTTTGTTAGGTGACCCCTTGCCTTTAAATAGTTCCCTTTTCCACTAGCAGATGTCGCTGATAGAGTTTTAGTCTCTGCAGGACCTCCAGCTGAGAAGACGTGTGTGGACTTTATGCTGAGTGGGAGTTGCTGTGTATCCCGATCCTTTGGTGTAGGTGAGGGGGTCTTAGCCCAGGGCTGGTTGACAAGCAGGGAAAGGGTGGTGGCCCAGACCTCCTTACCATCAGAGGTAACTCTGGGTACAGGGTCAGCTAGGGACCCCAGTCTATAGGGTCACAGTAGCTACCCAGTTTACCTTGCTCATTATTGCCATCTTGCCTCCCATTCCCTCATCCACAATTTTCGTGAGAGGATTAAAACAAAGTCCATGTGTGAATTCATTGTTCAGGTATTGTTTGTATGCTAATAAAGTTTGTTGAAAGGCTGCAGTGCAGCCAATCAACAGGCTTTATTTTATATGGCAGTTGACTGTAAGCTGCCATGAACAATGATGATTAAAAAAAAATAACTTTGTAGGTTCCTGCCCCATCTTGGAATACGATCAAACTTCAGGAAAGAAACATATGGATGCTTTAGAGTGTTTGTGCTTGGGACTGACTAACTCCTCCCCTTCAGGCCTGGATGTTCTTAAAGGGGAACTGACTTAAGGCAGCCAGTAGAGCTCCCCCTTCAGGTCTGGGGTGGAAGGTGTGGTGTGCTGTGCAGGCCAAGGTGTAATTCCCTCCTTGCACCGGTGGATCCTGTGGCAATCCCCCGCAGGGGTGCCACAGCTACAGTGTGGGGGAGGGTGCACGGTCAGAAACCGTATCATACTGACGCTAAGGAGACTGCCGGCCAAACCTCCATATGTGAAAGGTGCTAGCCAGAAAAAACATCAACAAGCAAGGATATCGACTGCAACACTAACACTAGAGAAAATGTGAAAAAGCATATTGGCTAATGAATGCAATGGCTGGCTGTGTGCAAAGCTGCTCAATGTGAATAGCATTTCAGCCTGCGTGCATGGGTGTGTTGCAGCCGATATCCTTGCTTGTTGATGTTTTTTCTGGTTAGCACCTTTCACATATGGAGGTGTCGCCGGCAGTCTTTTTAGCGTCAGTATGATACGTTTTCTGACTGTGCACCCTCCCCCACCCTGTAGCCTTTGTTGAGACTCCACATCAGTGTTTCCCAAACTCCAATCCTCATGGCCGCAAACAGGACACATTTTCATGATTTCCTTAGGATTGGACAGGTAATGGAATCATTATCAAGGCATCACGTGTGCAATACTAAGGAAATCCTAAAAACATAACCTGCTGGGGACAGTGAGGACTGGAGTTTGGGAAACACTGCTACATCCTGCTGTAGCCTTGGTCCTGACACACCCATACACGCAGGTTTTAATTACATTAGTGGCACAGACACCCATTCAAGCAATGCATACCACAGGAAGAGGCACAAAGATAGGACCCGGTAGTATGAGAGACCTTGACGCTGGTTACCGGGCTGAAATACTATGGCCATCGCATTAGCTAAGTTCTCTTATTTTTTTCCTCTGTATAATGAAGCAGTTTCCTTAATGCCTGTATACCCTATTCACATTGAACAGCTTTGTACACAGCCAGCCACTGCATTCATTAGCCATTATGCTTTTTCACATTTTTTCTAGTGTTAGTGTTGCAGCCAATATCCTTGTTAGCTAAGTAATCAGGAGTGACCACCGCTGCAAGTAGTGAACTCCCAAGGGATGGATGTTAGTGCAGCAAGGTGGATTAGTCCCATCAGCAAGAGTAAGCCTCTGGGGGGTTGTAGTAGATGATTTTGCATAGGGAGGTGATGCTGAATGTTGCAGTAAGCGGAAGTGTAGAGTGGGTGCAGGAAGGAAGCAAGGAGACAGTCTCAGTTCTTTACTTTTTTACTTTGCATGGCAGTTCATCAACAGATCCAGGGTACTGGTTTACTGGACCAATTGCCTGGTCAGTCTGAGAAGAACTAGAAACCGCTATGATGGATGGGTATATGGCCTTACAGCTGACTTCTCCTTGGGATGAGGTTCTTGGTACTTTCAACCTCCCCATGTGCCTCTTACTTCCTTGTGGCTACTAGCAAGCAGGCAGGCAGGTGACCGGGACTGGTTGAGACCCCGGACCCACACTGGTTCTCTAGCCCTTTTGCATTTGCTGTGACTCAAGATAGTTACACTATGGGGCTATTGTGCTTGCAGCCCAGCAGCCTCCAGTTTGCTGCCAGTCATAAAGTCCTGACAGCATGGTGTTCCACACTCCTTCTGCAGCTTGTGCACTGCACAGCCCAAAGGCTGTCAGCAGACTCACCCTAACTCCTCTTTGCCTTCCCTCCCTACTCCTCACTACAGCTACCTCCTCCCTCCAACCAGTGTCTACCACAGCCTAGAGCAGGCCTTTTTGTGCTCAGCCCACTAATCTGATTTTGGTAAGTGTGTGCATCATAGGACATCCATTATAAGATACCTGTATTCTCTTCAGACATGGTATTAGGATTGATGACTTTAACTACCACTGTGGCGACCAGACTGTTGAGGCGCCACAAATGGAGCGCAAATGCTCCGTGTGAATGAAACCTAAACGTGGCCATGATCGCAGCGTAACACATTGACCTGTGCGGAGGGGCAGATGGGTATAGAGCTGTGCCAATCCTCCTTTGCCCCAGATAGCCGGTGAGATCTAGCCTGCTGGTTAGTGGAAGGGTCGGTTGGCGGGAAGGTGATGCACGGATTTTGCTAGCAAAATACAAGTTTCCAACTGTTCTAGCCTACTTTATAGTGACTTTACAAGATCACAGAGTTCCATTCGGAACCTTCCGCCGGCCTCATAAATCATAGATCTCCGACATGCTGGAAGTGTTCTTACAGTTCAGATCGATGTGCTATGGGAAGAATACAGTTTTTCTCCATTATGTGAGTATCTGGTGTGCAGCTGAATTAACATTGATACATTTTATCAAAGTCAAATTGTAATTTAGAGACATCACTTGAAAATCGCTATAAGATGTCCTCAATTTAGCTGTCAGAAGGGAAAGCGAAGTTCTGCAGCACAATGAGCGCCGAGCCATCGGACCATTCTCTTTTCCCATTTATGTGGTGATTGCCCAATTTCTGACACAGAAAGAAAGCAGAGAACGCTCGGGAAACGCTCCTCCTATAGGGTCATAATGATATAGTATCAGGAATGTCACACTTTACAGTATATGTCACATTTCTCACTCCATGAGCAAACCAAATGTTCCCAGCATGTTATTATACAGAAAGTGTATCCTGGCGCCTCGTTACTGCTGTCCCCTCATACAATAAGGAAAGTATTACAGAAAATGTCTGAAATCACCGAGGAGAGCGGACAATAGGATATTGTGACATGTTATTGTATTGGAAGGAGGACTTGAAATGTGTTGTACATTGGCTTCGTTTTTCTATCAATTCAGCGCATTCTGTAAAATAATACAATAAGCAAATTGATTCACACATATGTATGTAGAGTATGCATTGAAAGTGGTAGAAAAAAACGTCCCTGGGATCAGTACTTGTTCCTGCAATCCTCCAATTTGCCTGATTTGCAGATTTTGCAAAATTTTGTTTGCAGAGAAGTTACTTTCTGTGAAATGAATGGCTCCTATTAAGTTATATGATCTCACCAGACCCCAGAGGATAATAAATATAAGATGTAAAGCAAAAATATCTAGACTCAGCTCAACTCACCTCTCCAGCCTCTCCCGCAGTTCCCTGCCCGCAGTTTGGTTCTTCGCGCACCCAATGCATTCCACCTCCCGGAATGAAGACTATTGAAATGTTACTTTCTGTGAAATTATTGGCCCTTATTAAGCTTTATGATCAGACCCCAGGAGATAATAATTATAATATGTAAAATAAACACTTTTTACAGACTCGCCTCAACTCACCTCTTCAGCCACTCGCGCAGCAGATGGCTGTTTGGTTCCTACTGCCCCCATTGCACTGCACTTCCTGGCCTGAAGACTGCAGAGAAGTTACTTTATATTAAATTATTGGCCCTTATTAAATTATATGATCTTACCAGACCCCAGAGGATAATAAGATGTAAAAAAAATAACTAGACTCATCTCAACTCACCTCTCCTGCCACTCCCGCAGCTCCCTGTCCGCTGTTTGGTTCCTACTGCTCCCAATACATTGCACCTCCCAGCCTGAAGAACTGCAGAGAAGTTACTTTCTGTTAAATTATTGGCCCTTATTAAATTATATGATCTTACCAGCCCCCCAGAGGATATAAGATGTAAAAAAAAAAAAATAACTAGACTCATCTCAACTCACCTCTCCAGCCACTCCCGCAGCTCCCTGATGGCTGTTTGGTTCTTCCCGCCACCAAAGCATTCCACCTCCCAGCCTGAAGACTGCAGAGAGCTTACTTTCTTATAAATGAATGGCCCTTATTAGATTATATGATCTTACCAGACCCCAGAGTATAATAAGTATAAAATGTAAAAAAAAAATATCTAGCCTCACCTCAACTCACCTCTCCAGCCACTGGTGCAGTTCTTCGCACCCTTAACACATTGCACCTCCCAGCCTGAAGACTGCAGAGAAGAAGTTACTTTCTGTGAAATTAATGTCCCTTACTAAACAATATTATGATCTCATCAGACCCCAGAGGATAATAAACATAAGATGTAAAAAAAAAATATCTAGACTCACGTGAACTCACCTCTCCTGCCAGTCCCGTAGCTCCATGCTCGCTGTGTGGTTCTTCGCGCCCCCAATGCATTGCACCTCCCAGGATAAGGTTCACACTAGGTCAGGGTTTCTGGGTGTGAGCATGCCCTAAAATTAACTATGCATACCTGAAGAAGGCTTGTTATGCCGAAATGAGTTGTATGTGTAAACCATTTTAAAGTGTACCTGTCACCAGATTTGGTTGCTTTAAACCAAGAGCACTACTTCAGCAACTCCTATGCTTCATTATAAGACGTCGGCTATTATGCCCTGACTCCCCCTGTACACCTAATAAATAATCTTTAAAAACTTCCCACCCTGTATTATAATTACCTGTTTCATGTCCAATGGGCTTGACTGCAAGTCTGTCTGTCCCACCTCTCCTCACCGTCTGTCCCGCCTCTCCTCTCCATCTGTCCCGCCTCTCCTCTCCGAATATCCTGCCTCTCCTTGCCATCCATCCCACCTCTTCTCTTCATCCGACAGCCTATTCTTCTGAGTTACGTCCGAATCATGCACCAGCACAGAAGTGTCTCTGGATCGCGCCAGCGCACTGTGCTCTGCCTACTGCAGACAAAGCTTAATAATGTTCTGCACATGCATGAACTGCTAAGGTCTCTGTGCAAGCGCACACTGTACCTCCACAATCTGGAGAAACCTCTGTGCAGGCACCGATTCAGATATCAATCAGAAGAAGACACTGTTGGACAGCGAGGTGAGGTGAGATGGACTGCGAAGATAGACGGGATGGATGGCAAGGAGAGGCATGACAGACAGCGAGGAGAGGCGGGATGGATGGTGAGGAGAGGCAGGATGGATGGAAAAGAGAGGAGGGATGGATGGTGAAGAGAGGAGGGATAGACAGCGAGGAGAGGAGGGAAGACAGGGAGAGAGAGTGGGATGGACGATGAGGAGAGGCAGGACAAATGGCATGGAGAGGCAGAATGGACAGCAAGGAGAGGTGGGACGGACAGCAAAGAGAGGCGGGATGATCAGAGCTGCAATCAGATCCATCGGACCAAAAACAGGTAATTATAATACAGGATGGGATTGTTTAAAACGTATGTATTGGGTGTACAGGGGCAGTCAGGACAAAATTACCACCTTCTTAAAATGCAGCACAGGGGCTGCTGAAGGGGGCTCCTTTAGTTTTAAACACCCAAATCTGGTGACAGGTTCACTTTCAATTGCAATACAGTTACCTATTTTTCATACATCATCACAATTTATCATCCATCAGAGAGCACCAGCATTGGTGTCTAATGTTTAATTTTTTCCAAAGTTAACTACGTATGGCCAGTGAACTCTGGTACCTGCGGCCTCACCAGGGCGAACTACAATAGGTGCAGGGGTTGCGATCGCACCTGGGCCCTGGAGCCTCGGGGGGCCCAAAAGTCCCTTTGGCCTATAGAAAAAGACTAATACTATTAAAGATTTGCAATAATTGGGGCCCCATTGGAGCTTTTGCATCGGGCCCCATGGCCTGAAGTTACGCCAGAGGGCCTCACGCTCACTGTAGATGGGAACTTTTGTCTGTGAGTCAGCAAAGGAGATGCGCAATGCACTCCAAAGCCTGCTCATCCTGGAGTGAATAATGGGCTGGAGATGTGATGTGACAAAAGTTTGAACCCATGGACCGAGAGCTGTTGGGTGGCTGGAGAGGTAAGCAGACTTTAAAAGTTTAACCCCTTCACAACAACTGCCCTACATGTATAGTGTTGTGAGAGGTGCATTCCCACAAACCATTGTACGTGTATGGCACTATGATCTTGCTGGCTCACAAGAATAGCTGGCAAAATCATCAGTGAATGTAAGCCAACTATGTTAGTTGACACTCTGCGGTAATGCCCACGATCAGTGAGATCATTGATCATGGTGGCTTAAAGGAAAACTGTCAGGTCAAATATCCATATGTAACTGCTATTATTTTCTAATTCCTCGCTCTAAACTCTATTTCATGTATTTCTTTTATTTATATTTCCCTCCTATCTTCTTTAAACTTCAAATACAGAGTTTCAGTCACTCACATTGAATAATCCACTTAGTTCTCTGCTGTCCCCTCCTCATAAGATGAATATTCATGTCACATATTCACACCACATCACTGCACGTGACATTAGTGGTGGGAGGCTGTATCCTCCTCTCTGCTCTCTGTGTTTGCAGAATCACAAGCGGTCAAATACAACACAGAAACTGTCATAGTAGGCATATAGGCTTAGAGAAACAAAAGGAGTCGAAATAAGGCAGAGCTGTAATAGCTCTCTCCCACTGTGTCCTCAACAGCGCAGACCTCCTGTAAGTGAAATCTGACACTGCACTGAGAGCAAAAGGAGGAGGGAGGAGAGAGCTGCTGAGAGGGAGGAGGGAAGAGAGAGCTGCTGAGAGGGAGGAGGGAGGAGAGAGCTGCTGACAGGGAGTGCATAATTACATGACAGTTTATACAGAAGCTGGACTATTTCTGTTTGCTTATAATGAAGAGGACAATTCCAGAAGCTCCCTGCAGGGTGTGACAATGCTGAAAACATGGAAACTGCAAACAGTACAATAATGATTTTACAATGTTTTTAAAAGGTCTGCCCAGGCCCATTCAAGGGTAATATTAGTATCACACTGAAAAATGACCTGACAGTGTCCCTTTAACCTCTCTGATGCCGTTGTCAATAATGACTGCTAGTGTGCTCCCACTAAGGTCCAATTAGTACAATACAATTGCCAATGGTCTCCATTGTGATCCTGGGTCAAATAATGGCTTTGTGGTCACCCATGTACAGAGGCCTGTGAGGTCCTGCCTTGAGAAGGACCTTGCATACCTCCTGCCTTTCTCTGATTCAGTAATCTAATGCCCTGCAATTTAAAAACATTGAAGAGTATTTGATCAGCAATCAAGGGAAGGAAAGCTGATGTCTAAAACTTGGGACTATGTAGAAAAAAAAGAAAAAAAAGTAAAAAAAAACTTGGAAAGATATTGCAAACAAATCAAAATATAATGAAAAAAAAAAAGAAAAATATTATGCCTATAGATGCATATATTTATATAAAAGGTAAAATAAAAAAACTACACAAATTTGGTATTGCTGCATTCAGAATAATCCTAATATGACAATATGAATTAAACTGTCACACTAAGTAACCGCTTCAGTGAACACTGTAAAATCTGAAAAAAATGCATGGCAAAAAAAACACAACTATGCTTTTAAATCGTGCCACAAAAAAGTGGAATGAAATGCAAACAAAAAGTTGCATGTGAATATATTTGGTATAACTGGAAATGTCAACTTGACCTGCAAAAAATAAGCCACCACTCAACTCTGTATGCAGAAAAATAAAACAGCTATAGCTCTCAGAATATAGCAATGCAAAAACAATAAAAATTGTTTGTATTGTGTAAAAGCGGCAAAACATAAAAAGGTGGTATTGCTTTAATCATACTGACCCAAAGAATAAAGTTGCCTAATTCATTTTACCACATTGTAAAAGTGATACAGATATACAAAAAAATTCCTAAACTGCTTGTTTAAGTTAATTTTGCCTCCCAAAAACCAGAATAGAAAAGGATCAAAAAATATTGTGTTCAAAAATGGTAACAATAAAAACATGAAATCATCCTGCAAAATACAAGCGCTCACATGACTCTGTTGGCAGAAATACAGATAAATGTAATGGAGATGCATTTGTAAAAAAAAGGTGTTTTGTACTGTGTGAAAACAGCAAAACATAAATAATGATTGTCACATACCTGCTTTTCAGCATGTGACTTGGGCTGTGCCTTCAAAAGTTAATTTATGTCTATTTACTTAGTCCAAAACTCAACCTTTATTCTATTCTGAAAAGTGAGCAAAAATCACTCCCTGACACAGTCCACACACCCCAGCTGCACAACACGCTGCCACCACTCCTCATGTACACAGTGTTAGGAGTTCCTGAAATACACTACTGTCTGCCGCTCAGAATACACACGCTAAGGCTATGGATTCTTTTAGAGTATACAAGGATCCAACTTATTAAAGTTTTAAGCTTTAATATAAAAGTTACAGTGCTTACAATAAAAAGATATAAAAGATAAAAATAAATTGGGCATACACATATGCAAAATAGTTATAAAATAAAATAGGAGACAATTACAGAAATACCTAAACTTTTCAGTCTAATGTTATCATCTGTGTCCTTGGGGGAAGGAAAGATGAAATATGGAACACAATCAGCATCGTCTGATCCCCAATATATATACAAAGACCTCTTGGTTTGCAATCCTTTTTATAGGCTTGAGCTTAAGGTCAAATTTCTAGCACAGCCTTCTAATTTTAATACTCTACTTCCAGGTCTGTGACTGGACCATGGCTAATTTAGAAATGAATACATTGCATTTCAAATGCCCTTGCTTTATAGCTCTTTTCTTTCCTCGGTATCAGGGACCATTTGCAAATCCCTTTGAAACCTTTCAGAGGTGTGAGACATTGTGCGATCAGGATGACTTCTGGGTAGTGACACAGAATTTAACAGATGTCCATTAACTACTGTGGTCTCCATTCCCCTACAAATACATATTTTTTGCTACAAAGATATAAATCTGGTATCGCTGAATTTAGAATAAAGCTAATTTTTTGTATTGCACAGTGATTGTCATATAAAAGAAATAAAAGCATTTTTGACCTGCTGCTGATTAGTTCATTCTTCCGCAACAAAATCCCACTAATGCTTGGCTCACATTTATCCTGTGCTCTGCACTCTGCGATTACACCGGGGTTTACGTGTAAATCTCTGAAATACGTGATTCAGACAGAACATTTCCTATAATGAGGAAGACGGAATCACCTTGGTCTGTGCTATGATCCTGCAGTGTGTCTTTTCAGGGGGGCATAAAAGCACTGTCAACGACAATGTTGTGCACTTCTGCTCCCAAATCCAAATCCTCCCATCTTTTAGAGCCCTACAATGTGCCTAAACCATATTTAACATTCACATGATTGACATTTCTGTAGTGAGGAGAGCTCGCTTAATGTACAGGATGCATATCTCCAGAAGCACAAGCTGGGTACAATGTACAAGCACTACAAGGTAGTGGGCTCTACAATGTATGGGCACTACAATGAACTCCAAAGAACTTAATATCTCCTTTAAATTGTACTTTAAGAGAGTTTAAGCTTCCTCAAGTTTTCAGATGTTCCAGATGATAGATGCATGGATAGATATATCGATAGATGATAGATAGATATATCGATAGATGATAGATAGATAGATAGATGTCAAATCCAGGGGCATAACTACAACAAGTGTAGGGACTGCAATTGCACCCGGGCCATAGAGCCTAGGGGGTCTCAAGAGTCCATTTGGCCTATAGAAAAGATTATGCAATAATTGTTTGCCCCGTTGGCGCTTTAGCATCATGGCCTATGAGCGTCAAGTTATGCCACTGCACCTCCCTATTCATTGTAAGCTTGCACCCTTTAGTGACTTTCATGTGGCACCAAAGAGAGTTTAGCCTTGATTTTAGGGAAAACAAATAAATATAAAAAAAAAAAAATATGTGAGGTCCCCCTACAGTAAAGCTGACTGCTGCAGCCTGCAGACCACAGCTAGCAGTTTTTTATCCAAAACAAAAATAAATTAAAAATAAATAATTTGAAAAAAATGCCATGGGGTTCCCGTATTTTGGAAAATCAGCTAAGGTAAAGCCAACAGTTGGGGCCTGGTATTCTCAGGGTGGAAAAACCCATTGTTATTAACCCTCCCCAGCCAAAAAATAGCAAGCCACAGCCACACCAGGATTGACATCAAGCCCAGAGGTTCGTTATATTGAGGCGATAATAGGATACCTAACATTGCGAACCAAGTCAGTAAAGACATAAATAACCACACCACTGAAAGACTTGTGCTTGTGGATGGAGGTAATGAAGCCTGACATATTTGGAGGAAAAATAAGAAAAATAAAATACTTTTTTTCAGCTCACCACCAAATTCATCTGGAATGTTTCATCTGGAATGTTGAAAAAGGCTAGTGGACAATGCATGGACGGTGCAAGGGTTGGTTCCCAGGTGCTGCATCGTGGTGTGTGACACCGTGATAACGATGTCGTTCACGACTTCGCCCATTCACATCAGTGAACAAGTATCGTTCACTGGGTTGTGCGAACGATACCTGCTCGCTGGATCATTGGTGCGTCATTGACGATACCTAGGCATGTGACATCTCACCGACGATGTCAAAATGATGTCCTAACGACCGCGCACCCACCAGATCGTTAGTGATATCGTTTCAATATTGACGCGTGTAACGGTACCTATACTCATAGCATAGACATGTATAAAGGGAACAACTCTCTATACTATGTACTACAAGTCACTCGATCAAGTGATACATCCATGATTAATGATACAACACACTTGTTCACATGCAAAAAATCTCTATTCTAAACTTATGGAAGAAAAGGAGATGTAGGGATTGCACATTTTAAAGAAGCAACATCCATAACATGGTGTTTTTGGAGTGTGAACACACCTATAAGACAAGTATGTTCAGCATATAATGGACATAGTAATTCATATACAAATAGCATAAGAGGTGTCCTTGCACGCTGCTAATTATAGTGTTTTATGAGTGTGAACAGACCGACAAGACTATGCATGTTAAGCATATGATATTTGCTATTTTTATTTGAATTGTTAGCAGATAAGTGTGGAAGAGGTGGCCTCACACACTGCTGACCATCTGCAATAATCAAGATTTTCTCTGTAAAAAAAAAAGGAAAAAATTAAAAGCTCTCTTAGGCTAGGGTCACACTTGGGAGCCTGCATCCATCTACTGGATGCGTTACTGGACCCAGTTTTTTAAGTAGTAATCTTTTAGCCATTTGTACCGCATGCGTTAACGCATGCATCAACGCATGGTACCTATATGTGCCATGCGTTAACACATGCGTTTCCCATAAATCCCCATGTTAAAAAAACGCATGAGTTTTTGACAAAACACCAAAAAACAAATGTTGCAGACCCTATTAAAAGCGGATTTCTCAAAAATGCAATGCGTTAAATGCATTGCACTGTTGCACACTTTTGCAATGTGTTTTTTGCATAGGAGTCTATGGGTGCGTTAATGCATGTGTTTTTCAACATCTCAAAATGAAAAAAATTGGATACAGTAGTAGGATTGCAGACGCAAGTGTGGCCCTGGCCTTAGGGTAGGGTCACAATAACGGTAATGGTGGGTTGCGTTAAAAAAATAGGTTTTGGCAGCCTTAAAGCAGTGATACCACCATGGTAGTGCCGCGTTAACGCTGCTAATGCTTACCTAGGGTGACACAGCCCCTAGCGCTGCTCAAACACCGGCATCTGAGTGAAATCTTGCGCTTTTTCCTAACGTGAGAAAAGACATTGTTGAAAGCGTCTTTTCTCGCGTTAGGATAAAGCGAGAGATTTCACTCAGATGCCAACGTTTGATCCACGCTACGGGCCGCATCACCCGCATCAAAGGTTTGTCCAACCACACTCCAGAGACATACTGATAAGATGTTTACATTGTGAGCCCCAATGGGGACAATGTTGATGATGTATGTAAAGTGCTGAGGAGTTCATAGTGTAATATAAGTACAAAAAAATATTATTCTTAATATTATGTCACAATACCGGGATCTGAGGATCTTCTATTTCGAGATCAGGGGCTCTCTAATGCCATGTTGCTGCCTGTCTCGCTGTCTTCCTCTTTTGACACTGCAGTGCAGTGGACAAGAGAGCATTAACTGGTTAATAACAAGAAGTATGGAGTGTACTAACTGAGCCATAAACCCTCCCCATACCATGTCCAGCAGACATTGTAGGATTACTATATGGATTTTATAATTGGGGTCTGGACACAATGGCATGAAACTCGGACAAGTGCAATGTGTGATTTTATTGCATTGCACTCGGACCAATGTTAACCAATGTCTGAGAGCAGATTGTCGAGTGTTGGACGCTTTTTTTCTCAGCCAGATTCTGGATGAGAAAAAAGTCCCAACATTCTGCGACAGTCTGCGATTCACGCGCGAGACTCACCAATGCAAATCTATGGGTCCAACAAAATCACAGACAGCACACGGACCATCCAAGAGGCATCAGTTTTTTCCATGGATACATTATCATTCTGTAACTGAGAACACTGTAAAATGTTCCTGTAAATGATTATGCAGTAATAGCTGCTGAGGAAAGAACAGATTGCACACAGATGTGATCTGAGAGAAATGTCGGACACTCACACAGCAGTTGCCAAACGGACCAAAAACGGTTGTCACTTGTCCAACTCCTGGATGAGAAACAGACCGATTTTAAGGTGGTGGGAGACTGTGCACCACCGTGTCCTCAGCTCCGTGCTGTGCATAGACAGTGTACCACCATGTCCTCAGCTCCGTGCTGTGCACAGTGTACCACTATGTCCTCAGCTCCGTGCTGTGCACAAACAGTGTACCACCATGTCGTCAGCTCCGTGCTCTGCACAGTGTGCCACAGTGTCCTCAGCTCCGTGCTGTGCACAGTGTACCATGTCCTCAGCTCTGTGCTGTGCACAAACAGTGTACCACCATGTTCCCAGCTCCCTGCTGTGCACAGTGTACCACCATGTCCTCAGCTCCGTGCTGTGCACAAACAGTGTACCACCATGTCCTCAACTCCGTGCTGTGCACAGTGTGCCACCATGTCCTCAGCTCTGTGCTGTGCACAGACAGTGCACCACCATGTCCTCAGCTCTGTGTTGTGCACAGACAGTGCACCACCATGTCCTCAGCTCCGTGCTGTGCACAGACAGTGCACCACCATGTCCTCAGCTCTGTGCTGTGCACAGACAGTGCACCACCATGTCCTCAGCTCCGTGCTGTGCACACAGTGTATGGTACACTGCACAGCATGGAGCTGAGGACACGGTGGTACACTGCACAGCACAGAACTGAGGACATGGTGGTACACTGTGCACAGCACAGAGCTGGGGACATGGTGGTACACTGTCTGTGCACAGCACAGAGCTGAGGACATGGTGGTACACTGTCTATGCACAGCACGGAGCTGGAGACATGGTGGTACACTGTCTGTGCATAGCACGGAGCTGTGGACATGGTGGTACACTGTGCACAGCAGGGAGATGGGGACATGGTGGTACACTGTCTGTGAACAGCGCGGAGCTGAGGACATGGTGGTACACTGTCTGTGCACAGCACGGAGCTGAGGACATGGTGGTACACTGTCTATGCACAGCACGGAGCTGAGGACATGGTAGTACACTGTCTATGCACAGCACAGAGCTAGGGAGATGGTGGTACACTGTCTGTGCACAGCAGAGAGCTGAGGACATCCCAGAAGAGACAGACAGGCCAGAGACAGGCGGCAGGACAACACTGAGCCCACCTGGGAGAACTACAACTCCAGCACCCAACATCCTGGGACAGGCAGGAAAACTACAACTCCCAGCATGCCACACCCTGCCAACACAGGAAGGTGGTGGCAGCTGCATGGAGGCAGACACATGGTACAGCCATCATTATCACCACACACAGCACCAGCCACATTCTCAGTCCTCCTGCCCCCCGTCCTCCTCTCCTCTGTCCCTCCTGCACCCCTATCCTCCTCTCATCTGTCCCTCCTGCTACTACTCTGTCCCTCCTGCACCCCTGTCCTCCTCTCATCTGTCCCTCCTGCTGCTCCTCTGTCCTTCTGCACCCCGGTCCTCCTCTCCTCTGTCCCTCCTGCTGCTCCTCTGTCCTCCTGCACACCCATCCTCCTCTCCTCTGTCCCTCCTGCACCCCTGTCCTCCTCTCCTCTGTCCCTCCTGCTGCTCCTCTGTCCTCCTGCACCCCCATCCTCCTCTCCTCTGTCCCTCCTGCACCCCGTCCTCCTCTCCTCTGTCCCTCCTGCACCCCCGTCCTCCTCTCCTCTGTCCCTCCTGCACCCCCATCCTTCTCTGCCCCTCCTGCTGCTCCTCTATCCTCCTACACCCCTGTCCTCCTCTCCTCTGTCCCTCCTGCACCCCGGTCCTCCTCTCATCTGTCCCTCCTGCTGCTCCTCTTCCTGCACCCCCATCCTCCTCTCCTCTGTCCCTCCTGCTGCTTCTCTTATCCTCTATCCCATGAGTGAGCACAGATCCCGCTGGTGTGGACAGATCCCCCCCATTGTGGACAGATCCCCTACTGTTTGTAGCCCCATCTCCTCCCCGGTGTTCCTGTTTCCGCCCCCTCCACGGTGTCCAAGCCTCACCGTGTTTGCACAGTCTCCTCCAGGTTGTGCTGAGGATCTGGGGGAACTTCCCACACAGCAGGGCGAGCAGCGGCAGCTCAGTGCCGGGCAGGCAGGGGAGGATCTCCACCAGGATCTCCGGCAGTAGCTGCAGCGGAGTGCGGGGTCCCCGGCTGCGCCTCCACCCGCTGCACCTCCGCCGGCTCCCCATCCTCCGGATCCATCACACCGCCACCGTGGGACAGGAAGGAACAGAGCTGTACGGAACCCGGAAGTGTGGGTTCCGTACAGCTCCCAGCAACTTCCTGCCTGAGCGCTCTCACCGTCGGGGCACATGAGGGCGGCAGTGCAATGCCGGCACTGCACTCTGCAACGGCGGTGACTCCCCCCTCCCCCACAAAGACTCCGGTTTTCATATGGAGTCTCGGGGAGGGGAGGGAAGTAAAAAAAAAAATTAAAAAAATAAAAAACCTCTCCCCTGGCGCCGCCCCCTGCGACCTGCCGTCCTAGGCACCGGCCCTCAAGTGCCTAACTGTAAATACGGCCCTGGATACTGGGAAACTAGTTCTTTCACATGAACTGTTCTTGATGCCTGCTTTCCACAAAGTGAGTGTTTGCTCTGAGTAATACAGTAAAACAATGTTAATTGTTCTATGGTCTCTGAAGTTGTGTGTTTCAAAGATACAGTACATTATCCTGATTTGTACACAAGTGACCACTGTGATATTTGCTTTGACAAATACTGTCATTGTAACCAAAATACTGTGCTTAAATTGGTGTTCACTTACCATTATGTTCCAGGAGAAATACACCAATCTGTTGTCTAAAATAATCTTTACAACTAAAGTTCTTGAGATTGCAGAATCTGGCCAACTCAAGATTATCGATGAGTCATAGTAATAAACATTAACCAGTTTTCTGCTTCCATTGTCTAAGTCTTATAAAACTCACTGGAATCATGATACAGACAGAAGCTTTCTTGTGGAGACTTCTCAGGAGTTCTCTGTCAATTAGACAGATGATGCTCCTGGATGAAGGAGTCGTTTTGCATACCTGTATTAGTTTGACATCCGAATACAGTGTTGAGTTTTCCCACTGAGCTCTCCTGCCTTCATCATGCTTCTCCGACTGATGTTCCAAGACAAGATGATGTGTTATAACTCTGTGGTGAGGTGCTGTAAGTAAATACATACATAACCATTGTCTGTATTTTATACAAATAGAGTATGCAATATCACCCTGTTTTTTGTAGTTTTGTATTCTACATTAGCCTTTTTAATAGAATTACTTGATCACCTTCTTTAAAGCCTATTTGTCAAAACTATTGGCAAAACAGGACTCTAACCTGAAATGCCTCTATGTGCAATTAAAATCTGCCTGTATGGGCAGGTAGGATCCTGGCTATAAAGGAAGGTGAATCTACCAGAGCTATATGGCGGGTGTGCACAGACAGAAAAAGTTACTACAAATTATAAAAAGACTGACAGGCACACCTAATGTGTATGAACAAGGTGCTAGCAGAAAAAAAAACATTACTATAAAAAGTTTAGTAACTTCTCCTGTCTGTGCCAAGGTAGAATCATCTTTCTTTATAGCCAGGATTTTACCTTCCCATACAAGCAGATGTTAATTGCGCATGGAGGCATTTCAGGTTAGAGTCCCGACACATGAGGTGCACCTTGACGCGGTTATCTGGCTTATTTGCATTGGAGTAACCTTTTATAGTTATGTATTTTTAGCACTAGCACCTTATTCACGCATATTAGGTGTGTCGGTCAGTCTTTTTGTAATTATTATAGCGCCATTTATTCCATGTGAAAAGGGCATACACAGACAAGTACAATAACCATGAGCAATACAAGGCACACACAAGTACAGAACGAGAGAGGACCCTGCCCGCGAGGGCTCACACTCTAAAAGAGATGGGTGAGGATACAGTAGGAGAGCGTAGAGCTGGTTATGTGGTGACTCAAAAGACTGAGGATCACTGCAGGTTGTAAAGGTGGGTCTTCAGGATCCTTTTGAAGGTTCCCATGGTGGGTGAGAGTCTGTATAGGGGAAGCACAGGAGAAATCTTGTACAGTGCCTACAAGTAGTATTCAACCCCCTGCAGATTTAGCTGGTTGACACATGCAAAATTAACTTGGCATTGTGACATTTGGACTGTAGATCAGCCTGGAAGCGGGAAATGCACTGCAGCCAAAAAGATTTTTACATTTTTTTTTTTTCTTTTTTTTAAAGCGTTAAAAGTTAATTCAGAGGGTCATTTATTATTCAACCCCTCAAACCACCAGCATTCTGTTTGGTCCCCCTAAAGTATTAAGAAGTAGTTCAGGCACAAAGAACAATGAGCTTCACATGTGTGGATTAATGATCTCTTTTGCCAGCCTTTTCTGACTATTTAAGACCCTCCCCAAACTTGTGAACAGCACTCATACATGGTCAACATGGGAAAGACAAAGGAGCATTCCAAGGCTATCAGAGACAAGATCGTGGAGGGTCACAAGGCTGGCAAGGGGTACAAAACCCTTTCCAAGGAGTTGGGCCTACCTATCTTCACTGTTGGGAGCATCATCCGGAAGTGGAAGGCTTATGGAACTACTGTTAGCCTTCCACGGCCTGGACAGCCTTTGAAAGTTTCCTCCCGTGCCGAGGCCAGGCTTGTCCGAAGAGTCAAGGCTAACCCAAGGACAACAAGGAAGGAGCTCCGGGAAGATCTCATGGCAGTGGGGACATTGGTTTCAGTCAATACCCTAAGTAACGTACTCCACCGCAATGGTCTCCATTCCAGACGAGCCCGTAAGGTACCTTTACTTTCAAAGCGTCATGTCAAGGCTCGTCTACAGTTTGCTCATGATCACTTGGAGGACTTTGAGACAGACTGGTTCAAGGTTCTATGGTCTGATGAGACCAAGATCGAGATCTTTGGTGCCAACCATACATGTGACGTTTGGAGACTGGATGGCACTGCATACGACCCCAAGAATACCATCCCTACAGTCAAGCATGGTGGTGGCAGCATCATGCTGTGGGGCTGTTTCTCAGCCAAGGAGCCTGGCCATCTGGTCCGCATCCATGGGAAGATGGATAGCACAGCCTACCTGGAGATTTTGGCCAAGAACCTCCGCTCCTCCATCAAGGATCTTAAGATGGGTCGTAATTTCATCTTCCAACAAGACAACAACCCAAAGCACACAGCCAAGAGAACCAAGGCCTGGTTCAAGAGGGAAAAAATCAAGGTGATGGAGTGGCCTAGTCAGTCTCCTGACCTTAACCCAATTGAAAACTTGTGGAAGGAGCTCAAGATTAAAGTCCACATGAGACACCCAAAGAACCTAGATAACTTGGAGAAGATCTGCATGGAGGAGTGGGCCAAGATAACTCCAGAGACCTGTGCCGGCCTGATCAGGTCTTATAAAAGACGATTATTAGCTGTAATTGCAAACAAGGGTTATGCCACAAAATATTAAACCTAGGGGTTGAATAATAATTGACCCACACTTTTATGTTTAAAAGTTATTAAAATTCAACTGAGCATCATAACTTTTTGGTTTGTAAGATTTATGCTTCTGTTAATAAATCCTACTCTAGTTTGCAGTTTGAAGGCTCTAACTTATTTGCATCTTATCAAACCACCTAAATCTGCAGGGGGTTGAATACTACTTGTAGGCACTGTATGTGGTTGTGGGAAGAAGAGATAAAAGGGGAGTAGAGAAGGAGATAGGGTCACACTTGAGCCCTGGATCCGTTACAAACATCAGTTTTTCCAAGTTGAAAATGTTGAAAAACTGATCCTTTAACTGATCCATAGGCTCCCAGTGTCAAACTGCAATGCTAAGAAACACTATGCGTTCTTTACTGCACCCAAAAACATAGTTTTTTCAACATGAGGCCCTATGGGAAATGCATCCGTTAACAGATGGTACATATAGGTACCATGCGTTAATGTATAGCGTTTTTTGGATGAAATCATGATAATTTCCAAAACCGGACTCAGGTTTTGAAAAGGCAGAAAAACTGACCGCCAAGTGTGACCCTAGCCATATTGAGAGGATCGGAGGTTGCGTGAGGGTAAGTACCAGGAGACCATGTCACAAATATATGTAGGAGACAGGTTGTGGATGGCTTTATATGTCATAGTTAGGGTTTTGAACTGGAGACTCTGGACAATAGGAAGCCAGTGAAGGAATTGGCATAGAGGAGAGGCTTTGGAATAATGGGGATACAGGTGGATTACTCAGGCAGCAGAGTTTAGGATAGATTGGAGTGGTGCAAGAGTGCTAGAGGGGAGGCCAGAGAGCAGAAGGTTGCATTAGTCGAGGCAGGATGTGATGAGGGCATGCATGAGTGTTTTTGCGGTTTCTTTGTCAAGGAATGTACAGATACAGGAAATATTTTGGAGTTGAAGTTGGCAGGAGGTGGCAAGGGCTTGGATATGAGGCTTGAAGGAGAGAGCAGAGTCAAGAATCATCTCAGGGCACCGAGCATGGGGAACTAGGGAAAGTGAGCAGCCATTGACTTTGATGGATAGGTCTGGTGGAGGGGTAGAGTGAGATGGGGAAAAGATGATGAGTTCTGTTTTGTCCTTGTTCAGTTTTAGAAAATGAGCAGAAAAGAAAGATGAACTAGCGGACAGACATTGTGGTCAGTAAGGAGGTGATGTCAGGTCTAGAAAGGTAAATCTGCGTATCATTAACATAGAGATGATACTGCAAACCATGTGATTCTATGAGCTGTCCCAGGCCGAAGGTGTAGATGGAGAAGAGTAAGGGTCCTAGAACTGAGCCTTGGGGAACACCAATAGATAGGGGGCAAGGTGAGGAGGTGGTGTGAGAGACAAAGGCCCTGAAAGTCTGATGTGTTAGATATGATGAGATACAGGACTGGGCCAAGTCTGTGATGCCCAAAAGATGAGAGAATATGTAACAGGAGGGAATGGTCCACAATGTCAAAGGCGGAAGACAGGTCACGGAGAAGGAGGACAGAGTAGTGTCGCTTGCTCTTGGTGGTTAGTAGGTCATTGGTAACTTTAGTTAGGGTAGTTTCAGTAAAGTGAATCAGTCGAAAGCCAGATTGTAACCTGAGAAAGCGGGAGCAGGAGGAGAGGTGGGAGAAAAGTTCAAGATGAAATTACTGGTAAACCTGATAGCTGAGAACTCAGCTAACCTACAGGTTACCAGAGTTCTAAACCCCCGGGTCTTCTCGCAACCATTATGGCCCCAAACCTTTAAGTAATGTTTTAGGGCCATTTTAAAGTGTAAATGTCATTTCATTGAAAAAACAATGCTGCATTGGTTGTTAATGATGGGTCATATAGCAGCTAAGATAATGTTTTTGTACCATATGAATGATTTTCTCCCATTTTTCTGTGCTCTTTTAAAACTGCATTTTATGGCTGTGTGGGTGTGGCCAGTAGCTGATAGGGAGCAGAGCAATGTGATAGTAGAGAAGGGGCTAACAGAGATTGTGACTGAGCTGTGTGGGGAGTCAGCAGACAGGGGGTTAACAGAGATTGTGACTGAGCTGTGTGGGGAGTCAGCAGACAGGGGGTTAACAGAGTTTCTGACTGAGCTGTGTGGATCAAGATGACAGAACACAGAAGCTTGTAAGGAGGAATTTACATCCTGACATTCCTCAGCTCTGTGCTGTAATCTGAGTCATTGTTTCCTCACCAGCTACACTTAGCAATGTAGGCCATGCCCCCTTTTTCCTTATATGGTTACATGGCCCATATTAACTGAAGACGGATCTGACTGATAATGAACATATGTCTGCTTTACACACAGTGCAGTGGGGACGCCTTCTGGAAGGTTTATGAATGGTAACCAACCAGAATTTTCTAATGAAGTGTATTTGGAAGTTTTCATAAATCCCTTGTTCTACATTATTATTAAATACAAATTTAAACGGTGCTTACACTTTAAGGTTCTGAACAGTTTTACTGAACAAAGCCGAATTCGTTGACCTTTTCGGGTTTCCGATCCTGGACCCAACCAGCCAGATTTGTGCCGATTTTGAAATAGGCAAAAGGTTTCAGGAACAGTCCTCAGCACTAGCGAAGAACACAAAGGTTTATCTACTTCAAATGTTCTGAAAATGCTGAACAATGGTTTTTTCTTTCATTCATTTTCAGATGTTTATAGAGTTAGTGTTAGTCCTTTATTGGCATATTTTTATACTAGACTATTTTTGCATCTCTTTTTGTCTGAAAAAAATCTTTCTATGTTTCTATATTCCTGGAATCTTCTACTCTGACAACATTAATGCAATAGCCGACATTGCAGTTCAGCGCTTCTTGTTAGTCATCGACTGAGGATATAAAGAAATTCCTGTATAATTGCAGCTATAGGAAGACCAGACCTTGGAGAATCTTTCGTGCTGTTCAGAAATGCTTACATGGCCGTTTATTCACCTCACTAGGCAGTGTGGTGATGAAGTATGTAGAGAACAATGTAGTATCTGAGGGAGTCACGTGATCGCGGTAAGACCCAAACTGTGAGATGCTTCATCCATTAATTATTTTCTTCCCTCCAGTGCTGCGATCTGACATGCTGCACATTAATAATAGAGGATAGATACAAAATGTTATTGGAAATGGAGACATGGCATTGTAGATGGAGGATAAAAGTCCAAATAGTCGGAGAAGCCGCCTGCTCTGTCTCCAGTGATGCTTATCCAGGGATCAGTTCAGGATTCTGCATGGTGGATGTCAGGTATCAAGGATTTCTATTAAAATACAGAAACCTGTGTCATATCGAGCTAATATGCATGGAGTGACGGTGGTAAGGGACGGGTTAAAACAAATGTCTTTAAACCACCTGCTGGCTATAAAGCTAAATGTTATTTCTATATTCCTAGATGGTTAGTGGTGTTTGATAAGGTATCTCAAAAGAAGCACTTTTCTGAAATGTACTAGTTATTAAAATTTACAGCAGTTTTGTGATATTAAAGGGGTTTTCCCCAAGACAAAGTAAAATTTAATCAATAGATCTCAGAATAGATAACTTTCACAATTGGATGTGATTAAAAAAAAATGTTCCTGGGTTGAGATAATCTTGTATATGTGTCCCTGCTATGTACTGTGTAATGGATGTGTCTGACCATACAGTGACATGGTCTGATCATACCACATCTCCTGTACTGAGATAATCTTATATATGTGTCCCTGCTATGTACTGTGTAATGAATGTGTCTGACTGTACAGGGACATGGTCTGATCATACCACATCTCCTGTGCTGAGATAATCTTATATATGTGTCCCTGCTATGTACTGTGTAATGGATGTGTATGACCATACAGTGACATGGCCTGATCATACCACATCTCCTGTGCTGAGATAATCTTCTATATGTGTCCCTGCTATGTACAGTGTAATGGATGTGTCTGACTGTAAAGAGACATGGCCTGATCATACCACGTCTCCTGTGCTGAGATAATCTTCTATATGTGCCCCTGCTATGTACTGTGTAAGGATGTGTCTGACCGTACAGGGACATGGTCTGATCATACCACATCTCCTGTGCTGAGATAATCTTATATATGTGTCCCTGCTATGTACTGTGTAATGGATGTGTCTGACCGTACAGGGACATGGTCTGATCATACTACATCTCCTGAGCTGAGATAATCTTATGTATGTGTCCCTGCTATGTACTGTGTAATGTTTGCGTCTGACCATACAGGGACATGGTCTGATCATAACACATCTCCCTTGCTGAGATAATCTTAAGTAGTAGACCTAAAAAAAGGTGGCAATATCAAGTCAAAGCCACTGGTAGGAGTCTGTACTGGCAACAGACAAGGCAGAATTGAACACAAAAACTGGAGTTTGGATTGGCAATAGGCAAAGTAGAGTCAAAGCTACAGGCTGGACAGGCTTGTGTAGAGGTGCAGGTTCAGGCAGTATGGGATCAAGTTCAGTTACAAAAAGAGCAGCTGGTACGGACAGGGCATGTTTGGATTCATGGACAAGACAGATACAGGAACACAGACTGGCTTAGTACTGGAACACTGGAACAGGGACATGACAAAGGTATTAGTCTGGACAAACTGACTAGTAACTAACATTGCACAGGCACCTCCCTATAGGGGAGGGTGTCTTAAATAGCCAGTGCTTTCCAGCAATATGCTAGGGACATTTTTGGAATGGCGCAATGCCCTTTAAGAAGTGGGGAGTGAACATGTGTGCCCTAAGCGTGGCGCCCCTGTGGCCAGGCTGCCACAAATGGTGTTACATGTATTTCTGTGTGTAATATCATGCCTGGAGGTAAGGATATTTTACTGAGACCCCAAACACATCCAACACATATGAACTTCAGGCCAAGGAAGTGCTGGGTGGAAGAAACCCACCTTTAGGGCAGTCCCCGCTTCCTGAAGGACTAGTTACAGGAGGGGTACCAGCCACTAACTCTATTAGGGATACTTTAGGACCGGTCATGAAACTGGCGGTAACTGGGCTTCAAGTACAGTGACTCAGTTTGTGGACTATCCCGAGGATCATGGGGCTATATATGGTCAAGGACCAAAACTATTGCTCCCAGGACCCGCAACAATCTGCCTGGCAGGGAATGGTAAGCATGGACACTTAGAAGAAGAAAAGGGTAGCAAGTGTAGGTACTGGGAAGGCTGTATACCCTTTGTCTCAGCAAGGTGGACTTCAACTATCTCTGGGCTCCCCAGGCTGCACTTCTCGTGAACATCTCTGCATCTCCCTGCACCAATATCCTCATCCTCCTCCTCTGCACTATTCACCATCCTATCCATTCCTCTAAACCTTCCAACGGATCCCTCCCCTGACTGGAGAAAGCTTACCATCTGGCTGTCACACCATCTCCTCTTGGAAGTCCCTGGCCACCTCCACTTGAGGGGTTAATAAAGATGCAGTCCCTAAATTAGCTTTTTTTTTTTTTTTTTTTTTATAAATTTTTCAAAAAACCGTTGACGTGGGCTTCGCCATATTTTTGTATGCCGGCCAGATACAGCAGGCAGGAATGGGCTGCCCCCACCCCAAGCTTACTATTTGTACCTGGCTGGAAACAAAAATACAGGGAAGCCCCTTTTTTTTTTAATTACTTCATGAATTTCATAAAAAAATTTTTAAAAAATTGTCGTTGGGCTTCGCACTATTTTTATGTCCAGCCAGGTACAACTAAGCAACTGGGGGCTGGAATCCGCAGCGCAGGGAGGCCCAAGCTTTCTGGGCACCCCCGCTAGTTCTCTGATAAGATATATTACAGAGTTTCTTATAGTGACCTGTAAGTATTGATTTTGAAGTTTGTTGAAGGTGCAGATCCCATAAAGGTTTGATCTAACAATGAATAAACAGCCCCATATTATGTAAAATGACATTAAAAACAATGAACAACTGCGGTGAAAAGATGTAAAATGGCTTCAAACTAGTTTTCGCATGTTTTATTTTGTGAGAAGGAGCTCACATGGAGCATTTGTGATGTTTTTATAATGATTTGGTTTCTGACATTTTCATTTTTTCAACTATACAATAGATTTCCAATAAAACAAATACATAATAATAGCGTTCCCTGAGACTAATTACCTCCTCGATTGTTCCCGCCGCTGTTTTTCTGTACATTGTTATTGTCTGGTTAAACAATGCAAACAATGATTTCTGGCTCTTTTATTTTGGCTACTTTGTTTCCATATTGTGGACAATGGTGTCGTCCTCTTCGCCTCTTATGTATTTATGATGATTATTTCATGTATTATTTTGTCCTGGTGCTTCAGTAATTTGCCTTTTTGTTTCCAAAAATGCGTAATTACTCGTCAGCTGAAACAAGAGTGGTGTTTGTTAACCTGAATTTACAGGGATTGTATCACCACTAGATGATGAGCGAGTACTAAAATGCTCGGGTGCTCGAAGCTCGGGCCGAGCATCCCAATAATTACCCGAGCACCGAGCCCAATGTTATCCTATGGGAGACCCGAGTATTTTTCTGACATGACCCCCGGCAGCATGGAAAAAGCCTAAAAATGTCACAAAAGTATCAGAGTAGTGCTGAAATGACATGGGAACAGCATGGGGAAGACCCCTGGAAGCATTTCAGACCCCAAGGTCACTGCTGTCAACAATGTTATCAGACTATTACGCCACTTTTACGGACTGTCAAGAAAACGTTACAAAATGAAACCAAAGTGGATTTTCTTGGAAAAAATATTAAGGGCTCATACCACTTGTGAGACAGAGTTGGTGTATGTTAGTTTTTTGGATTACATGAAAGATTTTTTTTTTTAAATTGTGTGGCACTCCCATGTCCCTGGGAAAAGTCGTGCATGAAGGCCCCTTTAAATAATGTGCCCATTTTAAGGAAGTGGGTCGTTTTTAGTATTGCTCTAGGCAGGGCAGCCAAAAATTGTGAAGCACTTCAATGCCCCTGGAAAGAAACATGGAGGAGAGCCTCTAAAAATTGTTCCCATTACAAAGGAGTGGGTCTCCTGTACTTGTAATGCCCATTCTGTAAGCATGGACTAAAACATTTACCCCTGGGGGGTATACATGAAACTACTGCCTAACGTTTGAATGGTTAGGGTCATCATCATCATAAATATGATGTAAAAAAATAATGTTTTCGTGGCATCATGAACCATGGTCGCACTGATCATATGATGGTGGCGGATGAGGAGAAGGAGCAACAGTACAGCAAGTAGCCAAAGTCATGAAGTGTGTACCGATGTGTGGGTGTGCGGAGGTGCATGGCAATCTATCGGAACAAAATTTTAATTCCGCTATCATTTGGTGGTGGTGTGGTGAAGTCTGGCCCAATTCAAACCTTGTTCATCTTGATCAGAGTCAGCCTGTCAGCATTTTCAGTTGACAGGCAGGTGCTTTTATCAGTAATGATTCCACCTGCGGCACTAAAAACACGCTCTGACAAAATGCTAGCGGCAGGGCAGGCCAGGACTTCTAAGGCGTAGAGCGCCTATTCCTGCCACCTGTCCAGCTTGGATACCCAATAATTATAAGGCACAGAGGAATCTAGGATCACTTTTGTACGATCGGCAAGGTACTCCCTCAGCATCTTTACAAACTTTGCAATCCTTGTGACACTACCCCGCACCTCAGGGCCTGTGGTACGGGAGGTGCTGAGAAAACTGTCCCAGATCTTTGATAGTGTTCCCCTACCTCTGCTGGATTGGACTTGCGCCTCTCTCGGCCGGATGCCTTGGTTGTCCACTGAATTGTGACCTCTGCCGCTAGCGTTTTCAGAATGGAATTTTTTTAATATTTCCGCCACTAGGGCCTTCTGGTACTGCAGCATTTTTATAGACCTCTCCGCCAAGGGTGTAAGAGAAATAAAGTTCTCCTTGTAGCGTGGGCCTAAAAGTGTCACCAACCAGTAATGAGTGTCCGCCAAGATAACGCGAGGGTCACGAGATAGGCAGCGTAACATAAAGTCAGCCATGTGCACCAGACTGTTAGCAGGCAAGACTTCAGGGTCCTCAACAACAGCATGACTGTCCATGCTGGCCTTATCCTCCTCCTCCTCTCCCCTGTCCTCTGGCCATCCATGCTGAACTGACGGTCTGACGGTTGTGCATGTATTACCATCAATTCCGCATGAAAGTAGCTCCATTTCTTCATCCTCCTCGTCATAGTCCTCCAATGCACGTTGGGATGAGATGAGGCTGGACTGTGTGTAATCACCCAGTACGGTTTCTTGCTCCAACTCATCGTGCTCCGTCTGCAATGCATCGTCTTTGATTTTGAGCAGAGAGCGTTTAAGAGGACTGAAAAGCGGGATGGTGACACTAATGATGGCGTCATCGCTGCGCACCATCTTGGTGGAGTCCTCAAAGTTTTGGAGGACGGTACATATGTCGGACATCCATGTCCACTCCTGAGGTCTTATGTGTGGGGTTTGAACCATATACTGATGGCCTAGTTAATGCTGGTACTCAACAACTGCCCTCTTCTGCTCACAAATCCTGACCAACATGTGCAGTGTGGAATTCCAACGCGTGGGAACATCACACACCAGTCTGTGAGCCGGAAGCTGCAAACACCGCTGAAATCCAGCAAGGCCGGCAGAAGCAGTAGGTGACTTTCCAAAATGGGCACACAGGCGGCGTACTTTGACGAGCAGATCCAACAGCTCCGGGTAGGATTTAATAAACCGCTGAACCACGAGGTTGAGCACATGGGCCACGCATGTAACATGTGTCAGCTCGCCTCGCCTCAGAGCCGCCACATGGTTCCGGCCATTGTCAGACACGACCATGCCTGGATGTAGGTTCAGCGGTGTGAGCCAGTGATCTGTCTGCTGTTTCAGAGCTGTCCACAACTCTTCAACATTGTGGGGTTTGTCACCTACGCATATTAGCTTCAGTACAGCCTGTTGCCGCTTAGCCGAGACAGTGCTGCAATGCTTCCAGCTTGGGACTGGTGTGGAGGGTGAAGTGGAGGAGGAAGAGGCTGAGGAGCAGGACGTTCCGTAGCTGTACACTGTGTACACTGTGGGTGAAACCCTGACTGAGTTAGGGCCTGAAATCCTTGGTGTCGAAAGGATGTGTTCCGTCCCAAGCTCAGACTGGGTCCCGGCTTCCAGAATATTAACTCAGTGTGCCGACACCGAGATGTACCGGCCCTGCCCACAAGCACTTGTCCACGTGTCTGTGGTTAGGTGGACTTTGCCTGAAACTGCATTGTTAAGGGCACGTATGATGTTTTGTGACACGTGCTTATGTAATGCGGGGACGGCACACCGGGAAAAATAGTGGTGGCTGGGGACCGAGTAACGTGGGACAGCCGCCACCATCAGGTTGCGGAATGCTTCCGTCTCCACCAGCCTAAAAGGCAACATTTCCAGCGCAAGCAGTCGCGAAATGTGTGCATTTAGAACTGTGGCATATGCGACGTTGGCAGCGTATTTGCGCCTGCGTTCCAAAGATTGGTGAATGGATAACTGAACGCTGCGCTGGGACAAGAACTTCGTTGATGATGGTGCTATTTCTGCTTGTGCAACTACAGGTGAAGGACAGGAGGCATCTTCGCATGAAGTATGGACAGGGGATTGTCTTGCACGTACAACAGTGGAAGACGCAGCAGTGTCACCCGCAGACAATGCTCCTGTACTCTGGTGTACATCCCACAAAGTCGGGTGCTTTGCTGCCATGTGCCTGATCATGCTGGTGGTGGTCAGGCTGCTAGTTTTGCTACCCCTGCTGATGCTGGCATGGCAGGTGTTGCAAATGGCCTTTTTGGAATTATCTGCAGACACCTTAAAAAACAGCCAGACTCGGGAAGACCTAAAGCCCCCGACACACGGCGCCACACTGCTGCCGATTACACAAGCGACGTGGGGGCGTGGCCTATCGGCGGCGACATCGCCCCTACATCGCCTCATGTAAAGGGTGCGATGTCGGTGGTGCCGGGCGGTTGCCTGGTTTCAGAGCAGTGCTCTGAAACCAGGCGACCATCATTGGGCAATGTGCACACATCACTCCTTGTAACCGAGTGCCGGCGACCTATCAGGTGATGGGAGCCATAGGCTCCCATTGTCCTGCATAGCCGCTGGGGTTTCCAGACACCCCAGCGGTGATGCCACCTGACAGCTCACAGGCGCGGGGCTGGAGGTGTCGCCCCATGTAAACGAGGGACGGCGCCGCTGGCGGGGCGCCAAAAACGTGCGCACCCCTGCCAGTCGCCGCCGACATCCCCAGACCTGTTGCCAAGTGTGACGGGGCCTTAACAGTTGTACTGGCAATTTCTGTCATATTGTTGTTCCGGGGAATGGCTGCCTGCCTTCTGCCTGCGGCCACCACCCTGCTTCTTCCAGCCTGTTGTGATGCTACGCCCAACTCCCCCTGTGCACTGCTGTCCTCGTTCTGCATGTCCTCCTGCCAGGTTGGGTCAGTTACTGGATCATCCACCACGTCGTCTTCAACTTCCGCACCTGGTCCTCCTCCTGACTTTCTGGCAATTGTGTCTCATCATCGTCCACCTCTTGTTGAGACACGTTCCCACCGTTGCCTTCATGAGACCGTGGCTGCTCAAATGTTTGTGCATCGGTACATACGATCTCCTCATGACTCACTTCAACTGGAGCTGGCGAGAGGCCAGAATCTATGAATGGATAAGTGAACAGCTCTTCAGAGTGTCCAAGTGTGGGATCAGTAATGTCTGGGACCGGGCACTCGGCATGGTGGGAGGAAGGAGTATCAAGGTATGGAATGTGCGGTCCAGTCTCACGGCTACTGACACTTGACAATGTGGAAGACAGGGTATTTGTGGTGGTGCCAAACTGACTGGAAGCATTATCCGCTATCATGCGCATCCAAGTCATTCACATCCAAGCATCTTACCTGTTTGTTTTGAGTACCGAGCACCCGAGCATGTTGGTGCTCGCTCATTACTACAGGTAGACATTCATGTCTACAGTGAGGTCACATTGATATTACTAAGGCTGTGAATGCATTAAAGAGATTGAAAGGGGTTGGATGCATTCTTAAAATCCAAAAAGGGGTCGGGTATTTTCCTCAGTGTTGGAAATAATTTTTTGGGATGAATTTGCAATGGTAGATTACACAATTCTATGCAGATTTGCAGTCCATTATTGCATTATTATTTCCTAACAGAAGAGGTGCAATTGCCTCCTACCTGGTGACGTCTCCAGATCCTCTTCTGATTGGTAGACCCTGAGTGACCATGATTCCAGGAGGTGGGGGGTCACTTCGCCGGGCCTTGCTCCAGTGCCACAGAGTGCTGACGTTTCAGTTGGAATTAGGGTCTTGCAAATTTTTTCGTTCATCTTCGTTGGAGGCCAATCGTTGGCTTGGGTGAAAAACTATGAAATGTTACTGTAAGTACCTGGGATTTCCTAGATGTTGCATAACTACAACTCCCATTGTAAGTCAAAATAATCCCATTAAACCTCATTGATATTTACCCTGATTCTCACCATCTATAAATAAAAAGCAATCTGTGAATAGGACACATCACATAAGGATATTGCTTTCATGCCATGAATTATACAGCATGCTCTTCACAGCTGACACACTTGTTGTTAAACTGTCAGGAGTTTATTCTGATTCAGTGACATGTATTGATGTTATTATGAGAGGCGATGAATACGAGTATAATCACATTTCCATGCTCTCTCTTCAGATTATGACACTTGATGCCAAGTAAAGCACAATATCTTTGTCATTATGCTCATGTATGGCTCCAGGGGTGAGCTCTCCTATGTTAAAATATGCACAATCAACTGACCATAGACTAAAAGATTATTTTTCAATGTGAATTTCTGGTTTAGAATTTTATAAATATAATATACTAGATGGGGGCATGATGCGATCGCATCAGAAGGGCAGTGATGTCACATTGGAGGCGGGCTCTGTACCACTGGGAGCAGGGGCTGTCTCTTCCCCCTTGTGCTCTCACCTCTGTGTGCTCTCCCCCTGCTGTTTCTGTGTCTCTGTGTGCTCTCCCCCTGTGCCGTCTTTTCTCCTCTGTGCTCTCTACTTTGACCCGTCCCCCCTAATCGCTGTCTTTTTCCCACCCGTGCGTTCTCCCCCTGTGCTGTCTATCTCCCCCTGTGCTGCCTTCAACCCTTTGTGCTTTCTCCATTGATCTGTCTCCTCCCTTGGTGCTCACTCTCCTCCCTGTGCACTCTCTCCCTTGTGCTGTCTTCTCCCCTCATGTGCTCTCTCCTTTGAGCTGTTTCCCCCATGTGTGCTGCCTACTACTCTTCGCCTGTACGTGCTCTCACCCCTGTGCACTCTCCCCACTGTATGTACTCTCTCCTCTCTGTGTGCTTGCCTCCCTGTGCCCACTCCCCCATCTGTTCTTTCTCCCCCTGTGCTATCTTCCCCGTCCACTCTCTTTCTCCCCCTTTGCTGTCTTCTTCCCTCTGTGCTCTCTTCTTTGAACTGTTTCCCCCCTTGTCCACTCTCCCTCCTGTGTGCTGTAACTCTGTCCTCCCTGTGCTATCTTCTCCACTGTTATGCCCTTTCCTTTGAGCCTAGGTGTCTAAAGATGATTGGCACCTGAGTAAGTGCACATGCACATGCCGGTTATATGCATGAGGCACATGATAGGAGGACAGTCGGACGTCAGAGGTGACAGACGCCATAGGGCAATTCTGTAAATAGATGCAAGTCCAACAACTTAGGCCTTCACCTATTTTAATAAAGTAACATTTTTGAGACAGTGGGTTCAGATAGGCAGCTGAGCATGTGTTTCTCTATCCAATCACTTGGGTAGAACTTTCATTAAAGTGAATGGTGAGAGATGCGCATGCGTAGCCGACTTTCCAATCACTGACAAGCTCTACTATCTATATAGTGCTTGTCTGAGATTGAAATACTGCTTTAAAGTGACACTATTATAAACTAGTAGCCTTATTTCCCTCCTAGAACAATTATAATTGGAATATTGAAGAAATAATACATCCTCCAGCGCTGCTGCATTTACTAGTGAATGGAGATGTGTCTTGGCTTCATTTACTTGAACAAATCAGAAAAAGAAACTGGAAAGACAATAGGCTGCAATTCTGCCTTATCTGGGTAAAATTGATAGAAAAGGGTAAGGATCTTAAGGGCCCCCGTTACACATAGCGACGCACCACCAGCGATCACGACAAGGATCCGACCAGGCCAGGATCGCTGGTGCGTAGCTACGTGGTCACTGGTGAGATGCCATACAGGCAGACTTACCAGCGATGCGCCGACAACCCAACGGTAGCCATAGAGATGCATAGGCAGGCGACGCATAGTGTTACATGCCATTAACGCTATGCGCTGAACCTGCCAGGGACTAAGTTTTAAACAGATTCGGCAGGCTGAGGGCAGACGTAGCCTATCTAAGTTTTAGACAGAACCCCTGAACGCAATGCATAACGCTAGTTTGACCCTAGCCTTACTAGGCATTAGATGATGCACACCGTAGCCTTGAAGTATCTTCACATGCACCATGGTGTCATAAATCTTACTTAGTCCTGAAAGCCCTGGGGCAAATTGATAAATGTCAAAGTGGATGACTCACAATCAGGGGTGTAACTACAATAGGTGCAGGGGTTGTGCGATCGCACCTGGGCAAGGCAGCCTAGGGGGGCCCCAAAAGTCCCTTTGGCCTTTAGAAAAAGACTAATACTATTAAAGATTTCCAATAATTGGGGGCCCCCGTTGGAACTTTCGCATCGGGGCCCCTGGGCCTGAAGTTACGCCACTGCTCACAATGGTGTATGGTGTAAGGTAGAAAGAAGGAACCGGACGGCAGTCTGTGGCCGGAGAAGGACAGGTCAGTGGCTAAGTGAGTATAATTTTTTAAAAACTTTTCTAAGCATAATAAGGAACATTCCAGTTGCATTGATTAACTTTGATGTAGATGAAATTTCCTTGCCCAACTTGAGCCATCTGCCGAATTCGAATCTCTGCAGATTCCCTCATCTCTAACAGTAAGGGTACCTTTACACGCCGCTACTGGAGGATGGATACAACCTGCTACTTCACGTGCACGAGCACGCCCAAACGGTTACAAACGGGAAAGGCACCACCTTTACACGCCGCCACAAGGTGCGCTACGCTACGCTACATCTACAGCTAGATACATCGCCGGGTGTCTCAAGTAGCCATCTGTAGCTCATCGTACCTCATTTACACACCGCTACAACAAGCTAATATGGGCGGACCTGGTGCAGCAGGGACAGCACATAGGCGTGCCACAATTGTGGAGTACGAGACGTCCGTACGCTGATAGGACAAAGCAAGAAACCCATGATTGGCCAGGCATCGCAGGTGGCTGATTAATACATGACGCCCGAGCAATTGTGTAGTGTGACTGGGCAGCTCCTTAAATATGCCGCCCTGTGCAGCGACAACCAATCGCAACGCAGGAGCTTCCTCCAATGATCGCTGAAGGGGCGCGGTATCCCGGAGGCTGTGTCACGCCCCAGCTACATACCAGGTACATCGCCTGGTGTATAGTCATCCCTTCTGTAGCCTCTTTACACGCCGATACAGCTCGCTACAATCGGCTTTGTAGCCATCTGTTTTCGAGCAGTGCTCGGAAACAGATGTATCTGTTGCCGGCTGTCACGTCCCGTCTTCACACGCCGCTACTACGGGCTATATTGACGCTACAAGCTACATTTGTAGCCTGTAGCGGGTTGTATCCATCCTCCAGTAGCGGCGTGTAAATGTACCCTAAGAGCACACAATGTCTTTTTCAGGCGAGTCTGCTCTTAATCCCATGTGAAGAAGTGTCTACAAAACGCTCTATAGTCACTGTTCATAAGTTTAGTGTTTTAGGGCTTTTGAAGCTCTTTAGATTTCCAAAGACACCAAGTGTCTAAAATACGTGACTTGACAATTTTTCAGGCATTTTCTGCTATGAAGACGTTCTATTTATTTTAGTAGAAGTCAATAAGAAGGTTCAAGGCTTAGTTCACATCATATCTTACCTTACGTTCATTGGTTTATGTCTGATGCCCCTGGAAAATGTGATTCAAGTGTATGTGATGATGGAGCCATTGACTATATATGGAGTCACTGTGTACTCTGTTTGGCATCATTTTCTGCCATAACTGGCAATTTAAGGTGGGTTCCATGTCACAGTCTCTCACATCTAGGTGCCCGCTTCAAGTAGATGGATAAAACCAAAAGTGATGTCCAACAGATCACACAGTGACTCCATCTGCATCGTTACAATCAATGGCCCTGTGAGTATGTAGAGAGGTTGAAACAGCAGCAGGGACACTCAACTAGACCTATCAGTGTCCGTGGGAGAAAACCGCCATCTTCTGGTTAAAGAAACCACCCGGAAGTGATAAGCAGCTACCTGTTTCCTCAGGGGAAGAGATTCAGAGAGATGTTGGGTCACGTGGCACAACAATCAACTATAAAATTTGGAATATCAGAGAAGGAATGGAGTTGGTGCATGATTGCAGAAGGAAGCAGATGTGCAAGCAGGCGTGCGGAGCACTCATTGCCCTGTTGAGGAAGCAACTTGGCCTATTATTTCGTAAGTAGGACTAAATTGTGTAATTCACAAGAAGCATCTCTTAAGCTCAGACAAGTTGAGATGGAGAAGCCTAGACTACATAGTCAAGTTGAGAAGCCCAGACGATGTGGGCAAGTTTAGAAGCCAAGACACATGATCAAGCCAAAAAACCCAGACTGCGTGATCAATCTGAAAGACCCAGACTACATGATCAAGACGAAAAGCCCAGACTACACAATCAAGACAAGAAGCCCAGACTACATTATTGAGCCGAGAAGCCCAGACTACGTGATGAAGAAGAAAAGCCCAGACTACACAATCAAGCCAAGAAGCCCAGATATATAATCAAGTCGAAAAGCCCAGACTAAGATGAAAAGCTCAAACTACACAATCAAGCTGAGAAGCCCTGACTATGTGATCAAGCTGAGAAGCCCAGACTACATGATCTAGTTGAAAAGCCCAGACTAAGTGATCAAGCCGAGAAGCCCAGACTAAGTGATCAAGCCAAGAAGGCCAGACTGTGTGATCAAGCCGAGAAGCCCAGACTGCGTGATCATGTTCAAAAGCCCATACTACACGATCAAACTGAGAAGCCCAGATGACGTGATCAAGCTGAGAAACCCAGACTACATGATCAAATTGAAAATCCTAGACTACATGGTCAAGTTGAGAATGCCAGCTAATGCTGATCCAGACCTAAAGCCCAGACTATGTGGTCAAGCAGATAAAAAAGACTGCACTGGTTCAGAACCCCAATTCCAGACTGCATCATCAAGTACCAAAGAGAAAAGACTAACACCCAAGAGCGATCCGAGTGAGCCAGGCCAGTGTGGTGAATTAATGTGTTGAATTTGACTCATATCTTAGTTGGTATTTTTGAAGTTCACTGTAGCTAGCTTAACTAAAGTCTAATCGCCCACTAAAACTGATGATGACTTATGCTGTTGCGATAGTGAAGTAAAATGGACACAAGGATTCTTGACTAGGGTTTAACCTACAGCTAGCAGTTACAATGAAGTTAAATTTAGCCTGATTATTTTCATTAGAAGTTATTCAATAAATAAGTTATTTAGTATTTTTCATGTACACCTGAGTACAATAGTTTTGATTTTTAATTGATTCATATTGTCCTATATCCTAAGTTGTGTAATAAATCGTATTTGTGAGTCAACACTCTATTGCTTTCTTCTGTGCCATTGCATCTGCCGGATCTGTTCTTCAAGTGCCTACTCTCGAACAAGTCTTGATGAAACCACAAACCTTAGGTTGAAACACAACGTGAACCAGCACCTGAGAGACACCGGGCATGTTTTTGAGTATTTGGCTATCATTACTACTTGATAAATGCTAGTGCTTCCTTCATTGTTAAGTGGAGACAAAAAGATTCCCGGAAAATATGAATTAAAAGGGGTCACAAATGTGTATATAAAACTACCAATGTTCTGTTCTCAATACACAAGCTGGGCATGTGAAGCTAAACGGGAAGACACAGACTAGGGTCACACTGGGTTATGGACTCACGTTTCCAGGCCATCGCTAATACCGGACAGGGTTAACAGCATGCGCTGCCTGGAAATGGAGGCCCATTGCAACCCATTGTGCGCGGAGGAGGCCCTATGGCCCTCAGTTTCCAGGCAGCACTTGCCGTTGACGCTGTCCAGTATTAGCACTGGCTGGTGACGTGGGTCCATTACTCAGTGTGACCCTAGCCAAACCGCTAGACTCAGTCCAGTAAGGAGACTGTTGATGAAGTCTGTTCTTTTATTGAATGTGGTAGTATGATTGGGTAAAACTGGGGACAATAGAGATACATACAATCAGTGCATGAATGATACAACAGAAAATACATATTACAGATAGATATACATTATGCATGGAACATCAAGCAAGCTAGAGTTTAACCTGCGATTCAACTCACTAAGCTGGGGTAACATGTAGAGCAGAAAACATAAATTCTTACCAGCAATGCTATCACAAGAGGGATGAAATGGAGGAACACTTACTGAATGAAGCATGGATAGAAAATTAAGACTGAACTGTCATAATGCATTGCAAAGGGAAACAGGAGAAACAGAGGCATAAAAAATAGAAAACTGATGCTGATAAAAAGTTCAGCCACCAGAGGGAGCTAATGTTCTATAACCAACCTAGAGAAGAAAACATACAGTAGATGTTACTACAGAGCACAGTAGGGAATACAGATTAAATGCCTGGAGACAGAACAATCAGTGACCAAAAACATAGGAAAAAAGGCTCAGGAGACACCAAACATCATGTGCACATGCTCAAGGAGAAAAGTATTAATTTAGAACTGAATGGCAGCAATATGGCTGCATCATGTGCACTCCACTAGACATTTCCATATGGATGCAGCCACACAGATATTATGTATATGATATATGGTGTTATCGTCTTGATACTCCAGGGCAGTATTCTGTGGTTTGTACTGTAATTGTTACCCAAATCCCTGATTTCCTGTAAAATAAGTTCTTCCAATACTTTAAGTGCAAACTTTACAAAAAAGAATACAATCAGCCATCACATACCTACAGCAAATGAGACAATGAAAAGTGCGGCTCATTGCTTTCTGCAACATCAAACTATCTATTTAATTAATCTGTTCTCGCTCTTCTTCTGTTTAATTAATCTACTTCTTACTGTTGTTTGATTAAATATTAATTATTTTTCCAACTTAGTGAATGCTTTTGCTTACCAAATCTACAGTGTGGCTTAACATATGTTTTTAAAGAGGACCACCGGACGATCTAGAGTAAAGCCTCATTTTACATTTTAAAATGACGTGATTTTATTTTATCAAATGGAAACCATGATGCAGACAAAGGAGCAGAGAAGCCCCCTTTGTTACAAAGCAGACTCAATGGTTGTCTATAATGGCAAATATGGGCCATATGTGTTATGCATGTATCCAGTTACACACGGGTATACTCTAGGAAGAAATGAAGCCTAAACAACTGCTGCTGCACCCACACCCTACTGGTTCCTGTACAGACTAGAATGTCCCTAGCCACACAACTAGAAACCGCAGCTCGTACCTGGCTCCATAAAAGGCCATAGAGCTGTTTCTCATTCTTCCTGAGAATCCAGAGGGGAGGTCATTATGTTCGACTAACCACAAAAAGGAAAGTGTGCAAGGATAGACGGAAATCCAAGGTGAGCAAACATAAGGGGAATAAAGGAATAATAAATTCTAGCAAGGGAAAACCTCCTATCAACCTACCAGAGAATATAAGATTGGTGTAGAGAAGGCAATGAGAAAACCCAGACAACTATAAAGTTAGTCTCAGCCTACCAGGCAAAATCTCTGGAACTCTTTATCAGATATCCACCTATAAAATATGGCTAGCAGAGAAGGCTGATGAAAAAAAAAGAATAAATAGCCCCCGCCAAAATGTGATAGGACAGAGACAAAATAGGAAAGTGAGAACATCTGACTAGCAGCACAGAATGGGAAGAAGCACAACGATAAAAGAACAATCAGTGTTTGGAGAGAGACCAACCAGGCTGTCGCTCAGCAGTGAAGGAAACAGACAACAGAGGATAAGGCCACTGGCTGGAGTCCCGGACCGAGGAATAACACTGTTTGCTGCACTCTTGAAAGTCAGGTTGCATGTTTTTCTTTTTACTAGAAATAAGTGAATCAGTTTACAACTAATGGAGTTTGTTGGAAATCTCCCTGAAAGTTCAAATTCTCAAAAGTTCTAATTTTTTTGTATTTTGACTTGTGTGAATGCCACCAAAATGGTGATTACTATTTTTCTGAATATAAATGTCTCAGAATGCATTGAAAAAACAACTTGACCCCTATTCCTTTGTTCCTCCCCTAATGTCTCCACTCACTGCCAGTCCTCAGAATCGGCTTCTCTTTCTTCTCTCTTCTGTAGCCTATCTTCTTCTCTTTTGGGCCTTCAGCGGTGCCGTTCTTGTAGAGTGTGATGCAGGTATAAGGGGTTACCCAGGAAAATTCTATTTGTTAACTATGGACCTAGTAACTAACAGGTATGTAGTTGCTAACTATCTGCCTGTTCGACCCAGTGTTCCTGCAGGTGATTCTTCAGTTTTGGGTGACGTCACATAGACAGAACATCAGCTTCTTTTCAACTCTGCTCTGTCAATGGGTCGTGACTGTCAACTTCATTTTGATTGACAGCTGGCTCCTCACAGATAGGCAGCAAGGAGCCAACCATGAAGGCAGGCAGTAGTACCCCCTCAACAGAGCAGTAGCTCCAAACCATCTTCAGTCACTATTTGAGGGGGCAGTATTTTTTTCCTGGCACATTAGGGTTTTGTCCCAACTTGCACTCACTCTTTCCATCATCTTCATTGCTCAGTAGCTCATCCTCCTTAAGAGGACGGGTCAGCATCTCTGCTCTGCACACATTTGCATCAATTTAATAAATTTTCTTGAGATCTGATTTCCCCTGGAATCCATCCCCAACCCTGTATTAGAATAGGAAGCAGCTAAACCTATGAGCCACAGCCCACAGAGATGAAAAGGGGAAGGGGGGGGGTTCTATACTTGTGGCTGTAGTGCAGACCTTGACCCGACCTCCGCAGGCAGCTCATACTGCTACATAGATATACATCCCTATATTCTAAAGAGAATGTATAAGTCAGATTTTTTTCTTCCTATGCAAGTAATGTAATATTAGTATTGTAAAGTCATTTGTAGAAAAAAGTACTAAAGCATAAAATAATCTAAATATTTTATTTAGCATTATATTGGCTTTCATGCTGAAATTAAAACACTAAAGTTTTACCAAAAAAGTGACTTTTTTCAAAAAATTTTGGCCATTAAAAATGAGCATAAATTAAAGACTATAGTATATGTGCTGGAAATGACACTTACAGAGGTATGCAAAAGTTTGGGCACCCCTGGTTGAAATTACTGTTATTGTGTACGGTTAAAGGGATCCTGTCACCCCCAAAACACCTCTAAACCTATTAAAAGCTGTCCCTAGAGCATATTCACACTTACCCTACACTCCTTTTAGCTCCAAAATGCAGCTAGTGAAAATGAAGATAAATGTTATTACAGTACCTCATTAGTGATGATAATGAGTGACTATGGTATTCATAGTCACTCTGGCAGGCTCTCCCTCTTCATGATATCACGCCTCAATAGGCGTGATCTTCAAATTAGATTCAAATGCGCGCCTCCCTGCTCTGTCCTGTGTCGGCAGGCTGCAGTGGGGCTGGGTGACGCGAATCGCGTCATTTCCGGCGCCGGGTGATGGTATGTACACCCGCGCCGCTCTGTTAGCTTCAAAACGCGCACTGCGCATGTGCATGCGCATGCGCAGTGCGGGTCTTGAAGCTAACAGCGGCGCGGGTGTACATACCATCACCCGGCGCCGGAAATGACGCGATTCGCGTCACCCAGCCCCACTGCAGCCTGCCGACACAGGACAGAGCAGGGAGGCGCGCATTTGAATCTAATTTGAAGATCACGCCTATTGAGGCGTGATATCATGAAGAGGGAGAGCCTGCCAGGGTGACTATGCAAACCATAGTCACTAATTATCATCACTAATGAGGTAGTGTAATAACATTTATCTTCATTTTCACTAGCTGCATTTTGGAGCTAAAAGGAGTGTAGGGTAAGTGTGAATATGCTCTAGGGACAGCTTTTAATAGCTTTTGAGGTGTTTTGGGGGTGACAGGATCCCTTTAAGCAAGTTGAAGATGAACTAATTTCTAAAAGGCCCTCACAGTCCCCTGATCTAAACATCATTGAAAATCTGTGGCTAGACATCTAAAGAGCAGAGCATGCAAGACAAAACAAGAGTCTCACAGAGCTGGAAGACGAGCCAGGAATCTCACAGAACTGGAAGACAAGACAGGAATCTCAAAGAACTTGAAGACGAACCAAGTATCTCACAGACCTAGAAGATGAGCAAGGAATCTCACAGAACTGGGAGACAAGACAGGAATCTCACAGAACTGGAAGATGAGACCGGAATCCCACAGTGCTGGAAAATGAGCCAGGAATCTCAAAAAGCTTGATGATGAGTCAGGAATCTCAAAGAGCTGGAAGACAAGCCAGGAATCTCACAGACCTAGAAGATGAGCCAGGAATCTCACAGAACTGGAAGGATGAGCCAGGAATCTCACAAAGCTGGAAGACGAGCCAGGAATGTCACAGAACTGGAAGACAAGCCAGGAATGTCACAGAACTAGAAGATGAGCCAGGAATGTCACAGAACTGGAAGACGAGCCAGGAACCTCACAGATCTAAAAGATGAGCTAGGAATCTCACAGAACTGGAAGACGAGACAGGAATCTCAAAGAGCTTGATGATGAGTCAGGAATCTCAAAGAGCTGGAAGACAAGCCAGGAATCCCACAGACCTAGAAGATGAGCCAGGAATCTCACAGAACTGGAAGACAAGCCAGGAATCTTACAGAACTGGATGATGTGTCAGGAATCTCACAGACTTGGACGATGAGCCAGGAATTTCAGACTTTTCCAAGGAAGATTGGATGAAAATTCCTGAAACAAAAACTGAAAGAGTCTTGGCTGCTACAAAAAGCGTTTACAAGATGTGATAATTGCAAAAGAGAGTCTTACTAAGTACTAACCATGCCGGGTGCCCAAACCTTTGCAACAGCCATTTTTCTTTTAGTCTTTTTCAATATATAAACGATGAAAATTATTTATTTTTTTTGCCGAAAATACAAAGATGTGTCATCTTTAACTTTATGCCTTTAAGAGATCATTTCATCTATAACTTGTTTAAATGTTCACAATAGCAGTAATTTTGACCAGGGGTGCACAAACATTTTCATGCCACTTTAGGTAAAGTGCAACTTATCGTATAAAAAATTAAATAAAAGAAACACACAATTATGTAACAAAAATAAAATAAAAAAGAAATAATAGAAATAAAAAATTGCAAAACAAATTAAAGAATTGCAGATTTGATTTAGCCACAGAGCCATGACAGGCGATTTTCATTATTTAATGGACTCCTTGTACAAGCCTAGACTGGTTTACCAGGGTGTTCTCCACCATAATCTTGATTGTATCAAGCCATCGGGTTGCTCGTTTCCTCTTGGCTTTGTCCCTTCTATGCTTCCTACCTTGAAGTCCTTCTCCAAGGATGATGTGTAGACAAGTCATAGCTTGGTGATCTTTTCTTCCAGTGACATGTCCGGCTTGATTTGTTCCTGTATTGATGTGTTTGTTCTTCTTGCCATCCATGGTATTGATAACTTCTTTCTCCAGCTCTACATTTCGAACAAGTTGATTCTTCTTCTGTCTTGTTCCTTTATCGTCCAGGTTTCACATCCATGTGTTACTACAGAACAGAGCAGACTATGTAGGAGCCGTGTCTTCATCACCAGTGAAATGTTCCGTGATGTGAAGACCTCGTCCAGTGACTTCATTGTTGATTTGCCCATAGTTTTTCTGTTATTGACTTCTGGTGTCATCGCTGCCTCTTGAGAGATCATTGATCCAAATAGGGTGAAGTCCTTTATCACTTCTAGTTCATCTTCATCCATCCCACATGTGTCCGGGTCGTACCTGGCAGTGGTCTGTATCTTTGTCTTCCTTCTGTTGAGTATCAGTCCCATGTTGGACCTTTCCATCTTGAGTCCTTCATTCCATCTACACTTGTTGCTTTCAGCGTTGTGTCATCTGTTTCTTAGATTGTTATTGATTCGTCCACCAACTTTGATCTCGTCTTCTTTTTCGGCAAGTCCAGCCTTCCTGATAATAGCTTTAAGGCTAGGGTCAGATTTACGTTTTTAGCGACGCTAAAAACTTAGACTTTGTTAGTAATAATGCGGTGCTAATGCCATGTTAACACCGCGTTACCGCTGCTAATACTTACCTATGGAGATCCCACCCCTAACGTGACTTCAACCCCGGCCTTAGAATGAAATCTCGTGTTATTTGGTAACGCGATCAAAGACACTTCTGAAAGTTACTTAGACATTTAGTTGTTGACGTTGGAGCCACGGTAAGCCCCGCCTCGCCATAGGATAACATTGCCAACGTTAACGCGGTGCTAACATAGCGGTAGCACCGTGTGATTGCTGACAAAGCCTAAGTTTTCAGCGCGACCACTTGGGATGCCGCTAAAAACGTGAATACGACCTTAGTCTTACATGTATATTGAAGGGAAATGGTGACCGGATGCCGCCTTGTCTGATGCCTCACTCTACTTTGAACCATGCAGTGTGCCGTCCGGACGGTTGCTTCTTGGTCAATGTAAAGGTTCCTGATGAGGCTGATCAGATGGTTCGGCACACACATATCCTTCATGGTATTCCAAAGTTTCTGGTGACCAACACCAAGACCAAGATTAAGGAGCGGTGTTTAGAACATTGTTCAGATATAAGTGTAAAAGGAATGGTTGTTTATATACTCTACACGGTGATTTCAGTTCCTAATACCGGTAGGCGTTATTTCTATAGTTCCCAAAGCTACAAAACGATAAAACTGACTCTAATTTAATCCTTGAAAGAAATGATTAAGCGTGATTTTGTTGTGCCATTTATGATGTTCCAGCCCACGCAAGGATGAACCTTTGCCACGAAAATTGGAAAGTGACTGCACCGAGTTAGGTTTTTCAATCATTTTACATGCATTAAGACTTGCGCGAGTGTGGGCGCCAGTCAGTTATTGTAATATCAACTGAAATTAAATACAGCAATTTCCAATTAATGCGCTGGAAAAGAAATCAGGAAAAGATTCATTTCTCAAGAGCGACGGTGAAGATGCCTTACATTGATATGAAGCCATTGCCGAAGACGACATTACAAATCAAAGACGGACAGAAAATTAAAGCTAAACAGCACTCGGAATACAAACAAGGTCATTGTTATACGTGAAGTGGCGTCTACGGCGGCCCGGCCATGAGATTGCGGTGGGATGATGGCGGAATATTCACAGTTATCAAAATGTAATTTAGCAGCTCGAGAGAGTGAGAGAGGCGATGGGAAGAAAGTTTGATTGCTTCAGTTTTTAATGGCCGCCGTGTTCAGTACACTTTTAATGATTTATCGCAGCCAGTTGGAGCATTAAAAGTACAAACTGATTTTGCTTTTTTTTTTACACTGTTTAGGTCATTTTTACTTTTTATTTTCTTTATTCCTACTTTATTTATCCAAAGGTGACAAGATACAATGAGACCGTTACATTGGAAACTCAACCTGCACAGAGGGGGGAGTATGCATGATGAATGGGACCATTGATTTATTACTACCATATTAAAAATGACCCATACCAAAAATGATGGTGCACCGCATCTGCATCTATAACATCCTGGTTGTATGGCAGACTGAACCTATCTTAGGAACAATCCTAGATTGAAGAAATGTCATCACTCCGTTATACCTAGGGGTCAATACTTTATTGGAAACCAATGTTCAAAAATGTCAATGGAATCATCAAACCTTCTGATGCATTTTGGAATGTTATTAACCATTGGAACCATTAACCATATATGTAGGTGATAATAATAATAATATAAAATATATTAAATGAATATATTTGTTATATATAAATATATAGCGCTATTAATCCCATAGCACTTAACATATGTTTGCCAAACTGTCCCCATTGGAGTTCACAATCTAAGCATCCTATCAGTATGTCTTTGGAGTGTGGGAGGAAACTGGAGAACCTGGAGGAAACCCATGCAAACACAGGGAGAACCATACAAACTCCTGCAGATGTTGTCCTTAGTGGGAATTGAACCTACAGTTGTGGCCAAAAGTATTGACACCCCTGCAATTCTGTCAGATAATACTCAGTTTCTTCCTGAAAATGATTGCAATCACAAATTCTTTGGTATTATTATCTTCATTTCATTTGTCTTCAATGAAAAAACACAAAAGAGAATGAAGCAAAAAGCAAAACATTGATCATTTCACACAAAACTCCAAAAATGGGCCGGACAAAAGTATTGGCACCCTCAGCCTAATACTTGGTTGCACAACCTTTAGCCAAAGTAACTGCGATCAACCGCTTCCGGTAACCATCAATGAGTTTCTTACAATGCTCTGCTGGAATTTTAGACCATTCTTCTTTGGCAAACTGCTCCAGGTCCCTGATATTTGAAGGGTGCCTTCTCCAAACTGCCATTTTTAGATCTCTCCACAGGTGTTCTATGGGATTCAGGTCTGGACTCATTGCTGGCCACCTTAGAAGTCTCCAGTGCTTTCTCTCAAACCATTTTCTGGTGCTTTTTGAAGTGTGTTTTGGGTCATTGTTCTTCTGGAAGACCCATGGCCTCTGAGGGAGACCCAGCTTTCTCACACTGGGCCCTACATTATGCTGCAAAATGTGATGGTAGTCTCCAGACTTCATAATGCCATGCACACGGTCAAGCAGTCCAGTGCCAGAGGCAGCAAAGCAACCCCAAAACATCAGGGAACCTCCGCCATGTTTGACTGTAGGGACCGTGTTCTTTTCTTTGAATGTCTCTTTTTTTCTCCTGTAAACTCTATGGTGATGCCTTTGCCCATAATACTCTACTTTTGTCTCATCTGACCAGAGAACATTCTTCCAAAACGTTGTAGGCTTTCTCAGGTAAGTTTTGGCAAACTCCAGCCTGGCTTTTTTATGTTTCGGGGTAAGAAGTGGGGTCTTCCTGGGTCTCCTACCATACAGTTCCTCTTCATTCAGACGCCGACGGATAGTACGGGTTGACACTGTTTTCCCGTCGGACTGCAGGGCAGCTTGAACTTGTTTGGATGTTAGTTGAGGTTCTTCATCCACCATCCGCACAATCTTGCGTTGACACCTCTCGTCAATTTTTCTTTTCCGTCCACATCTAGGGAGGTTAGCCACAGTGCCATGGGCTTTAAACTTCTTGATGACACTGCACACGGTAGACACAGGAACATTCAGGTCTTTGGAGATGGACTTGTAGCCTTGAGATTGCTCATACTTCCTCACAATTTGGTTTCTTAAGTCCTCAGACAGTTCTTTGATCTTCTTTCTTTTCTCCATGCTCAATGTGGTACACACAAGGACACAGGACAGAGGTTGAGTCAACTTTAATCCATGTCAACTGGCTGCCAGTGTGATTTAGTTATTGCCAACACCTGTTAGGTGCCACAGGTAAGTTACAGGTGCTGTTAATTACACAAATTAGAGAAGCATCACATGATTTTTCTAACAGTGCCAATACTTGTGTCCACCCCCTATTTTATGTTTGGTGGAATTATATCCAATTTGGCTTTAGGACAATTCTTTTTGTGTTTTTTCATTGAAGACAAATTAAATGAAGATAATAATACCAAATAATTTGTGATTGCAATCATTTTCAGGAAGAAACTGAGTATTATCTGACAGAATTGCAGGGGTGTCAATACTTTTGGCCACAACTGTTCCCAGTGCTGCAAGGCTGTAGTGCTAACCACTGAGCCGACATACTGTGCTAACCACTGAGTCACCATGCCGCCCATCACATGTTCTGTATATGGCAGTGCTATAGTATATCTGTATATAGGAAAAAAATCAAAGTTGCCTATAAACATTGGCCACCGGCTGGTTTTCGCAGTACTATTGACGGAACCTCCAGCGCAACCTCCATCAGGAATGTAGGGCCTAAGAAATCGAAGCTTAAACTTGTCATGGTGTCTTCGATGGCTCCGACAATCCACAGGTTGGGAGGCAAATGTAAAAGGGAATATGGTAATAGGGTAAGGTAAATAGGTGGATTGCAGGGACCATTTTCTTAGGTACCATTTACAACAGCGTTTTTCTACAATCACAGCAGATCCGGCAGGTTTGCTGCATTTGAGGTGTCAGGAGAGCACCCCCTCTCTGACGCACATTAAAGGCTGCTGTCAGAGATTGACAGCAGTATTTAACAAGTTAACATCCTTACGTTGAGCAGCCCTGCCCTTGCAGCTGTTAAAAGCAGGTGATGGCTGAATATTTCAGCTATCATCTGCATGGAAAAATGCTAGCTCGGCATGCAATCCTACATCAAAGGTAGGGAGATGATTTAAGACATGCCATGCAAGTCGTTATCATTACCCTAGGGGGTTAAACAACAATTAATGAGCTTTGTCAAAGTAATGGCTGCATAAGCTTAAAATCTTCAGCCCTTTGGCTCATTTAGAGACAAACAAACCCCTTTGACTTCATTTGTGTTTATGATTTTTGATACTGTTACTCTAATTTGGCAGTAAGAAGAACAAAATTACCGGCAACACCAAATCACTACATGCCGGATATTAGGGTATGTGATCAGGGACAACATAGTAGAGAACATAACCAAGGCTCCAAGAGGAGAGGAATCTGAGATGGGCGATGGAGCCTCCAATGAAGAAGAAAATAGTCTTAGAAATAGTCATGGTATCTGGAAGAGACTGAGGAAGGGCGCTCAATTATCCAACGAGAGCCATTACATCCCCTTAGGCATAAGGGTTTATCTGCTCTCCCTACACCTAATCGATAGTCTATCCATATAATTTTACACTTTCTCGTGTGAGCTTCGATTATCCCATCATTCAGAGTTGGGCTTATCTTGGTTGGTTCAGTAAAGTTTATTCTAATTACTTTTAGAAAGGAAACCTTAGTATGACTTTTTGCTTTTTAATTTACTTAGCGTTTCGGCGGCCTCCTTAGAGTGCACGGTCGGTGTTAAAACCGGCACAAATAATAATGAGATAAAATAAGGGACTCGAGACAACAACCCGTGATACCAAGGAGTAAGAAAATTAAAATGCTGCACAAACATTTCTTCCACTTTCAAAAGACATTTTCCTCTCACAGGGGAAATTTTCCGGAATAACACGTATAAGTCATTATGGCATTTTAGTGGCTATTTTATAGTACATCATGTGTCAGTGCGGAAGGGTTGTTCCTAACTTCTAAATTGTTGGCTTCAATCACTTATATTAGTTCACTTTCCTTTTGTATTTGTAAGGTATTTGCTTTATCCATCATATTAAATGGCAAAATGAAAAAGAAAAGGAATGTCCGAAAAGTGGGGCCGAAAATACTGAACAAGGGTAGCCGGAGCTCATTTACTGACCAGATGCATGGTGCCATCTTGAAAAGCAAAACTGTAACTTTTGTTCCATTTGATAATCAATTACTCCTAATGTAAAGAAAATCATGATCTCTTACTCTAGAATATTAATGGATCACATGCAATTATACATAATAAATGTATAAGGCAATGTACAAATTGCAATTGTATTTCATATTCAATGTATGCACCATAAAAGCTCCAATCATAATCAGATTTGTTCTTCTCTAACTCAACATAACATAACATTAGTGGCACCATATACTAGAAAATAAATGCAATTTTATGATACTCTGCTGAGAGATGTTTATGCTATATATTTCGACATGTAACCACCCAGTGGTTAGGATGTGTATCACAGCTTTTCAAGGGTTTACCTGGCTTTTCAAAATAATTGATTGATCTTGTTCTCATGATTCCTCAGTTCAGTACATCTAGGACACCATGAGTGATTGTTGTAGCTATGGAATCAGGGTGTTGTTAGCTGTCAGTTTGGTAAGTGACAGCTCAGTCATCCAATCTGGTACTGGGGCATGGTGAGCTGTCAGTTTGGTGAGTGACAGCTTAGTTGTCCAATCTGATTCGGGTAGGTGCTGGGTTATTCAGCGGTTCCCTGGTCCAGCTACTTAGCTGAGCAGTTTCTCCCAGAATTCTGGCAGTTGGAGCATTTTGTTCAGTGGCGCTTGTTGGTATGTAGTCCTGTGCTCTGTTTGATTGATTTATTGATGCCTGACCTTAGACTTCATTCTGACCATCCATTTGTTTAGCCCCCTTGCTCTTATCCAGGTATTCTTACTCCAGTGATTACTTAGCTACTTAGCTGTGCAGTTTCTCCCAGAACTCTGCCAGTTCTAGTATTCTGTTCAGTGGTGCTTGTTGGCCTGTATTCCTGTGCTCTGTTTGATTGATCTATTGCTGCCTGATCTTGGACCTCATTCAGACCATCCATTTTCTTAGCCCTTTGTTCTTATCCACTACCCTCCAGTTATTCTGACTCTGGACTGTGACCAGACTATGCCTCTATTCATCCCCTTAATCCTTGATATGCTCTCCAGGTACCTGACCATGGAATGCCTGAGTATACCTCTGTTTATACCTTTAACCCTTCATGTCCTCTTAATTTATCTGACCACAGAAGGATTGACTACCTTGCCTCACAACTTGTCATTAGTGACTAGCATCACATTTGTATAATTTATTAAACTTGTATAAAGTCCTTACTCAAGAAAATCTATGACCGTACACATCCGATCATCAAACATATCAATAGGTTTCAATTTGTGATAGCGTAAATCTGTTAACAGATCCTTATTCAGCCCCCAAGTTAGTGATCTTTAGTTGGTGGACAGAAGTCATATGAACCATCTCATACCTGCCAGCACAACTGGGTCCTTTTTCAATTAGTTGGCCTGGTCCAATATCATTGTTTGACATAACATTGCACCAGATAGGCTAAAAAGAAAAGCAATAGATGCTGATAGGTAGGAGGCGGTTCTAAGAACTAACGGCTGGCAACCATATATTACCAACATGGCTGCTGGACGGGGCCGATAAACTGATATAAGAGAGAAGAGTGTCATTGTGGCTTTCCTTCCTGATGGAGTTCGTCAGTAAACCTTTATTTTTTTCTAGAAAAGAATAGCAGACTATGTTTTTATATAAAGGAGTTTTAATATAATAATATTTATTCATTTATATAGCACTATTAATTCCATAACACTTGTTTTGCCAAGTATCTAAAGGGGTCGCATACGGCTTTAAAGAAGGCGATTAATTCTATTATGATAATTCAATGATTACAGAAAATAGGCAATAGTGTGAAATTGCGTACATGCTTGCATAATATGAATCACAAAGGTAAAGTACCACATTGCACACTACACAGGAAAACGTCACCAGGAGCAGCACATCATCTGTCCTGGAACATCAGCTGTGAGAAGCAGAACTGTGAAGACTGAGAAATTCCTGGGATCCACACTGTGGCATCACAGGTGTCCCTTATAGTCCACAGGTTACCGGAGCTTCTGTCTTGGCTGAAATCTTCACTAGCTTATTTCTTATTTTAGAAAAATGCTTACGTAACCAAGTGTTACACAAGGTCTATAATATACAGATTCTGTTTGTCCGATATAGTATCCCACTTTCTGAGTGGCCAACTCTTCAGATGTCAATCAACATCGGACAAATACATCACATGCCAAACTCCTGGTACTAAATGTTTTACCATACTATCAACACAGCATTTCTCACTTTTCTCATTTTCATTGATAACCAAACTATGTAGTAATTGGATACTGTAAAAATACACTTTCTCACTAAATATTGATAAAGTAGCAATGACTCCAGGTCTTGGGAAAGTTACAGAAAATACAAACTAATATAAGCTACACTGTTAATGTCTAATGTCTTAAAAGGGTTCTTAAAGACAGGCTACCAATATGGCTTCCTGATAGCCATCAACATTTTAGCACTGCAAAATGTATCCTGCAAAACGGTTTGCCATATTGTATACCTAATTTATTTCTTAACAATGGAGAATATAGGAAACATTGGAAATGCCATGTGAACTGAGGCTTAGGCCATTTTGCTTTCAGTCCTTGGTGTGCAGCGTTTTAGCCTGTCCTATCATTAATAGTAAGGAGGTGATAATTTCATAATTACAGACTATTTAGCTCAAATATATAGTTAAATGAAGTTACTCCACCTGCCCTTTTCCCATCATGCTCATTAACCAATGCTATCAAGCACATCCTGGGAGACTAATGTTTATCATAGAATGATGCTGATAAATGGGATTACTCACATGTGTCTTCATCAGAATTTATAATCAAGACAGTATTAGTAAGGAAATTGCAACCAATCTGCTTATTAGAATGTGTTATAGTGAGTGTCGCGTAAAGCTGTTTCCAATACATTTGTGAACCTAAAATTGAAATGGCCAAACCTCTTGAAATCTCGATGCCCATAAACATATGAGTCGGTGAGTGTCATCATTAGGAGAAATGGTTCATCATCTCTTTATGTAAGTAGAAGATATGAATCTCTATGAATCTATCAGGGGGTGATGATAACACGAAGAAAAGCTCCTGTATTTCCATGCTGAAGGCTCTGCATTGAAGAAATGTCAATTCTCTATATCACTTACAGTTTTCCATCGCCTATCCCTCCCTTTTGCATGCAAAAGCTGGACAAATCCTATAATCTCTCTTATGTGTTATTGACTTCACAACTTATATTTCACCAGCAGCAGGAGTTTACACGGGTTCTCCAAGTCTTCAAAATATGTTATCCTAAGTTTAGGACAGGTTGCCAACACCAGATTGGTGAGGATCTAGTACTCTGCATCAGTTGCATCTGTTTTTCATCAGGCAAACGATTTGTACTTTTTGCAGAGTTTGTGCATGATTTGTGTTGATCAGTGCCATCAAGATCACCCTAGGTGGAAAGGTTTCAACTGAGGTACCAAACTAAGTATACGCCCAGTGCCAGCATAGGCAGCAGGATGTTGCACAATGAGGCAGTTTTATATTGACAACATACAACTTTCATTCAGCATGGATCCTATACAGGAGCCACATGACTGTGCAGAAGAAAGACCTTGGTAATCTACTTCAGCATCAAGCAAAGAAAACTTGATGGAGTGTATAACTAGAGGAATTTGATAGAGTGCTGTAAGATGCCTAGAGCTGCCACTAGGAATTTTAGGGCCCCTTATTGGCAAACAATTGGGGTCCACCATAAGGCTCCACCCCAACTCAGCCTCCAACCCTTTAACCTTCGAAAGTTCCACCTCCCACTATTGGAAAAACTCCACTTCTGTACCACATCCTCACCAATCACACATTAACAATTCCCATCAAACACAAGATCACATAGAAACATATCTAGATTTGCGTTGGTCTGGAGTGCAGTCAACTCTGTGATATGTTTTGTAAATCATATACATCACATGGGAGACTACTGTATATGCATAACACAGGAGACACTGAGGGCATATACAGCACTACACAGGGCTATGGGGCACAAAGACTGAGGGTGAGCTGAGACCTCTAGGAGCCACAGGGATGTTCTCTCATTCATTGTGGTTTAATGCTTTAGTGCATGAAGACACATTCCACTAACATTCTGAGAGTTCTTTTGCTGCTGTTTCTTCCTGAGTCCGTGGGCAGCTCAGTATTACTGAACAGTGTGGTATGATTATTCTCAACTTGTTCTTATACACAGGGCTGTCTCCAGGTTTTACCTGTGGTGGTCTCTATAATCCTCCATATAGCATAATGTAACCTCTATAATCCTCCATATAGCTTAATGTGGCCTCTATAATCCTCCATATAGTATAATGTAACCTCTATGATCTTCCATATAGTATAATGTAGCCTCTATAATCCTCCATATAGCATAATATAGCCTCTATAATTCTCCATATAGTATAATGTAGCCTCTATAAACCTCCATATAGCATAATATAGCCTCTATAATTCTCCATATAGTATAATGTAGCCTCTATAAACCTCCATATAGCATAATATAGCCTCTATAAACCTCCATATAGCATAATATAGCCTCTATAATTCTCCATATAGTATAATGTAGCCTCCTTAAATCCTGCATATAGTATAATGTAAACTCTATAATCCTCATTATAGCATAATGTGGCCTTTATAATCCTCAATATATCGTAATGTAGCCTCTATAATCCTGCATATAGCATATTGTAGCTTCTATGTTCCTCAATATAGCATAATATAGTCTCTATTATCCTCCAAGTAGCGTATTGCAGCCTCTATAATCCTCAATGTAGCATACTGTGCCCTCTATTATCCTCCATATAGCATTTTGTGGCCTCTATAAGCTTCCCACTGGCCATCATGTACTCACTGATTAGTTAAATAAATAAATAAATATGACACACCTTCTCCAGGGTCATGGGGTATTCAAAACCAGGCTAACAGTGCTGCTGGGGGAATCACAGGGGTCGAGACCCAGCTCCATGGCAGTGTCAATAGTGTCAATAAAAGTTTCGGGGAATATGAGTTTAGGGATGGTTGTCGTGACGCCACCTGTGGTATTCGGCTATTAGTGGCCGACACTGCGGTGCGAGACCTCTGGAGATGATGGGAGTGCAGCTTTGGTGGTTTTGCTCCCCACAGGTGGAGCAGTTACCTAGGGCAACCGGTATGAAATTCGGGGATGAAGGGTTCTTCTCAGTGGGGTCGGGGAAGGGGAACAGTTCTTTGGCAGGATTTCTGCGAGCTGCGCGTCTTATAAGTCTATCGCTCTGCAGGCGGGAAATGAACACTCTCACACACAGTTCTAAATTCTAAACTCGGTTTACTTAGCTTTTGCTTGGTGGTGTTACAGGGTACTTGTCCTTGCACATTCTCAGTCCGGATAGTCCTCAACAACCGGGATAGCTCGTCCAAAACACCACCTTTTTGTTCCTTTCTCCTCAGTTTGCTCTCTCTCTCAGCGCTGCTTTCTGCCTCACTTCTGCTTGTGCCTCCGCACACAGTGCCCCAATCCAGAAACCATGGGTCCTGTCAGGTGACCGGCCATGCCCTCTGACCCTAGTATGACTATGTTCTCAGCGGATGTGTCAGGAGTTGGACACAGCTCCTCTAGATCTAGTGGCCTCCGGATCCATAGTTGGAGCATAGAGTCTCCTCGCCACCTGAAGGGCAGGTCCCCTGGTTCTCAACCTGCCCTTCCGCGTCACTACAGATTCAGGTGCATGGGTGGATTGCTCACTGCCTGTGTCCCTAGGGATCCCTCTGTCCCTCTGCAGTCGGCTGTTCCGGGACACAGAGCTCATCTCCACTCAGGATCCTTCCACTTTTACTGCTTCCTCTCAACTTCCCTACATCTTCCTTCTGACTGACTCCAACTAACTTCCCACCCTCCACCTTTCTCCCTGCCATTTCACTGACTACCTGGGCCCTCCCCCTATTGGGACCGGGTATGTTGGGTGCTTTTGTGGGTGTCTGAACTTACCATCCCGTTTACTGAGAACATTAATACCACATCCGTGGAATGGGTGAAGTAGCCCTTTGTGGTGACCAGACCGCAGGGGCGCTACAAATATTACTCGAGTATATACTCGAGTATAAGTTTATCCGAATATAAGCCGATTCCCTTAATTTTACCACCAAAAACTGGTGTATCTCGAATATAAGCGTAGGGTGGAAAATGCAGCAGCCCTCCATCCACATATATCATCCCACAGTGTGCTACATAGCCCCCATCCTGGTATATCACCCTTCCATTCTGGTATATTGCCCCCCCATCCTGGTATATAACCCCCATCCTGGTACATAGACCATCATTATGGTACATAGCCCCCCATCCTAGGATATAGCCCCCCATCCTGGTGTACTGCAACCCATCCTGGTATATTGCCACCCATCCTTGTACATAGCCCCTCCCCATTCTGGTACATAGACCCTCATCATGGTACGTAGCACCCCATCCTGGTACATAGCCTCCCATCCTGATACATGCCCCAAAATCCTGGTACATAGCCCCATCAGAGTACATTGTCCCCTATCATGGTACATAGCCTCCCATCATGGTATATCATCCCCCGATCCTGGTACATGGCTCCCTTCATGGTATATATTCCCCAATCATCCACCCATACTGATATATCATTCCCCATCTAGGTACATGACCCCTATCATGATATATCATCCCCCATATAGATACATGGCCCCCCATCATGTTACATCCTCCCCCATATAGGTAGATGCCCCCCACCATGGTACATCATCCCCATTTTGGTACATGACCCCCATCATGGTATATCAACCCTCATATAGGTACATACCCCCATCATGGTACATCATCCCCCATCTAGGTACATGGCCCTCCATCATGGTATATGGCCCACCATACTGGCACACACATTAATGAAACTATTTAACTCACCATCCCATCATTATTCCCAGCATTGTAGCATCCTTGTGTCTTGTCCTAGGCATCTTATCATGTGAGAGGTGCATGCAGCAATGACGTCACTATCCTGCACCACTCACATGATCAGATGCCGGGAAAAGACAGAACGATGCTGCAGTGCTGGGAGCTGACTTAAATCACCTGCTGGGGTATTCAGTGCTTCCCACGCCAAAGATGATACATGTGAGGCAGTGAATATCCACACAAGGGATCGCACAGGGATTCAGAGTTAGATGGTGGTCATGTGAGCCCGGTCATTAGTGAAATATAGTATTTACCTCTCTTCCCACCAATCTCTCAGTGCTGGCTTCAATGCTGTGGTGATAGCAAGGAAAGTAATATTATATTAGTCTAATGAGTGGGCCCACATGATCATCAGCCTGCTTCAGCCTCCAGTTATCACCCCCCAGTTCTGATTGTGAGTGCTCTTAGAGTGGGCCCTACTGTGAGAAAAACAGCCCCATTCCCTGGCGTCCATGGCCCCCCTGCTTACCACCTGCCACAGGGCTCCTCACACCAGTCAGGCCAGTCAGGCCCTGATGGCGGCCCTGAAGATGCATCCCTAGGTTGGAAGGCACCCAACAAGCTACTGGGGAAGAGCCGATGGTGGACCTGAGTATGATTAAGTCTCATGACATGCTAGGATCAAAGCAGCAAGGACGTATTGGGGCTGACATTGCTTAGGAAGATCAAAAGCTAATCAAGACAACGGCGGAGAAGACCCTGGTTGACCTATCTAGGCTTGTGCAAGATCAATCTTCCTACAGAGCATGTATCCATCAAGTCACCGCGGCCCGAGATCAAGCTGAAGGCTGATAAATAACAATGGGTATAATATTGTAGATTGAACTGCAAATTCTAAAATTACCGAGCTGCGCCAGGAAAACTTGCGTCTACTTCAACCACTGGTCTACAGCAATTCTGACCCCCAATGACCTGAAATGAATGATCTATCAATGTTGTAGTCATGTAGAACCCATTGTAATGTTAATGGTTAAAATACAAAAATGTTAAATTTTTCTAATTTACTGTTATGCTATGAATGCTATGTGTAAATTGAAAGCGGAATATGAGATACACAGTTTAACATGCAGAGACATCGATTCCTTGAATTAAGTAGTTTGGTGAGATCTCCGGCACATCTCTTCTTGGTATTTGCATAGCGAGGTGAGCCGGTGTTACTCCTTCCCGCTGCTCGGGGATGATCACTTTTCATTCCTAGCACTCGATTTCTAATCCAGGGATAAAGTGTCACAACTGGATGACTTTCTCTATGAGCGGCGTGAGCTTCAATAAATAACCTCTTGTTCTCTTACAACTGTTCAATATCACGGTGAAAGCGGAGGACCATTCCACATCCCCGATTCGGCTGTTGATATTTCTGTATCCGAGCAATCTCTTGTCTTTATTCCGCGCACATAGATACAATGTAGCTATTACAAAATCCCGCTCACGTACCCGCGAACCAAGCACAATAGGTCAGAGTCACATGTCTGGATTTCAATTTGTTTTAATAGTTCTTTGTTACGAAAATATTTTTTCTTGTACTTTTTCCCTTTTTGCTTTTTTCCAAGACAATAGAAATGAAATGAGCTCAGCCTTTCTATGTGCTGCTCTTACACATATGTGTACATGGCGGTATAGTCAAGGTTGAGCATAGTTACGATCAAAAACCATTGAAAAAAGAAAAACTTAAAATACTGCACCCCTCTCCGCTTTACACACTCATCCTGCACGAGCATTAACTCCTTTATTTTTTATGAATTTTGGGTTTGCAAAGGCCTCTGAATATTTATAGAGGGGTTGTAATATTCCACCAGTAGGCACGTTCTGATCAGCATTTGGTCAAATGACTTTATTATCAAGTAGAAATTGGATATAGTGAAGTAGTCTTACAAAGGGCAACCTCCTCTGTGTTATTAATAGTGATGAGTGAGCACTACCATGATCGGAACACTATTATGATTGGAGCACTACTATGATCGGGGCACTACTATGATCGGGGCACTACCATGATCAGAGCACTATTATGATCAGAGCACTATTATGCTCAGGGCACTATCATGCTCAGGGCACTAACATGATTGGGGCATTACCATGATCAGAGCACTATTATGATCAGGGCACTACCATGATCAAAGCACTATTATGATCAGAGCACTATCATGCTCAGGGCACTAACATGATCAGGGCACTACCATGATCAGACACTATCATGCTCAGAGCACTAACATGATCGGGGCACTACCATGATCAGAGCACTATCATGCTCAGGGCACTACCATGATCGGGGCACTACCATGATCAGAGCACTATCATGCTCAGGGCACTACCATGATCGGGGCACTACCATGATCAGAGCACTATTATGCTCGGGGCACTAACATGATTGGGGCACTACAATGATCAGAACACTATCATGCTCAGGGCACTACCATGATCGGGGCACTACCATGATCAGAGCACTATTATGCTCGGGGCACTAACATGATTGGGAATTACCATGATCAGAGCACTATCATGCTCAGGGCACTACCATGATCGGGGCACTACCATGATCAGAGCACTATTATGCTCGGGGCACTAACATGATTGGGGCACTACTATGATTAGAGCACTATCATGCTCAGGGCACTACCTTGATAGGGGCACTACCATGATCAGAGCACTATTATGCTCGGGGCACTAACATGATTGGGGCACTACTATGATCAGAGCACTATTATGCTTGGGGCACTACCATGATTGGGGCACTACCATGATCAGAGCAATATAATGCTCGGGGCACTACTATGATGTTGTCACTACCATGATCAGAGCACTATCATGCTTTGGGCACTACTATGATCGGAGCACAACCATGATCAGAGCACTATTATGCTCGGGGCACTAACATGATTGGGGCACTACCATGATCAGAGCACTATTATGCTCGGGGCACTAACATGATTGGGGCACTACCATGATCAGAGCACTATTATGCTCGGGGCACTAACATGATTGGGGCACTACCATGATCAGAGCACTATTATGCTCAGGGCACTAACATGATTGGGGTACTACCATGATCAGAGCTCTATTATGCTCAGGGCACTAACATGATTGGGGCACTACCATGATCAGAGCACTATTATGCTCGGGGCACTAACATGATTGGGGCACTACCATGATCAGAGCTCTATTATGCTCAGGACACTAACATGATTGGGGCACTACCATGATCAGAGCACTATTATGCTCGGGGCACTATCATGCTCGGGGCACTACCATGATCAGAGCACTATTATGCTCAGGGCACTAACATGATTGGGGCACTACCATGATCAGAGCACTATTATGCTCGGGGCACTAACATGATTGGGGCACTACCATGATCAGAGCTCTATTATGCTCAGGACACTAACATGATTGGGGCACTACCATGATCAGAGCACTATCATGCTCGGGGCACTACCATGATCGGGGCACTACCATGATCAGAGCACTATTATGCTCGGGGCACTACATTCACAGTACATAAAGAGATCAGTGTCACCTTATTTTCAAATATGACAATTGCCTCTTCAGAGGAAGAGGACTTGAACTCTTGTGCCACCTATTGGTAGTAGCAATCCTAAAAAGTCAATATCAACCCTTTAACAATACTTATCCGATGACTTAGGATAACAACCAAAACAGAATCTCAATCTACAGACACATTGTTTAAGGCTATTGCCACCCGTCAGGGCACCCGATCTGGGTTCACTAGGTGAGAGGCTAAGATGGGGATCTAAGGTTACGGCTTCTCCTTGTGGAGAGTGACATGCCAGTATGAGGAGACTTAAATGCCTACAATGCTCCTCTGTTAAATACAATATGCAGATTGCCTCCCCACTTACGATAATCATAACCAAACCAGATCCCCATTTAGCCTCTTCCCTAGCTAAACCAGATATCATACTTTGCACTGACAAGGGGTAATACCCTGAAACACCATGCCTGCAAATTGAGATTCTGGTTTGGTTATTATTATCCTAAGTCATATGACAAGGCTAGTCAAAGGGTCGTTTTCTACTTTCAAATTGTTACTTTCAATAGGTGGCACTAAAGTATAAGTCCTCTTCTTCTCTGAAGAGGACATTTACATATATCATTCCCCAAAGGAGCATTGTGACATTTAAGTCTACTCATACTGACATGTTACTCTCCTTAAGGAGAAAAGTTTACTAGTAGTGGGCGAGCAGTAAAATGCTCGGATGCTCGATGCTCGGGTCGAGCATATTGAAATGCTTGGATGCTCGACACGAATACCGAACCCAATGTTGACCTATAGGAAACTCGAGTGCCCTGTAGCGGTGGAAGTGGGCTTATGGGGTTGGGGTTGATGTCAGCTTATAATGCCAGATGACATCAAACCCAGGTTAGTAATGGAGAGGCATCTACAAGACGCCCCCATTACTAACCCCATTGTTAAAAAGTGAAATAAAACACAGACATCCAGTGGTCCTCAAGGCCTGGAATGTGAGACACCTGACTTATAGGGTAATAATATAGAGCAGCCTGAAGGCTGGCCCCCTAAGAATACTATGACCTTGGTGAAAACCGTAAAAATTAATACTAAATAAAAAGGCCTATGTAACTGGATTCGTAAGCAAGATTTAAAGAAAAAGGGTAAAACCTATAAGATCAAAATCAGCAAGGAGAGAAGCGGTACTTTTTGGCGCTAGAGATAGAGACCAGGTTCTTCTAGTTGAAATGTTGTTTTTTCAGGGCTACATGTCTACACATTTTGGCATACTCCGCCTTCATCAGGCTACCCACTGACCGCCGAACCCGGAAGTCCCTATAACCCGGAAGTCCCCATTGTCTGCATAACCCACTAAGATAAGTATATCTAATTATTCCAAATCCCCTCCACTGGACCACCGGGTGTTACACTAGGAGCGCCACCCCCGTCTTTCTCCTGTATATTTCCAAGATCAAAATCTGGTCACTTTTAACCTTGAAAACATCGATCTATTTTAAAGATAAAAATCAACACAAATATTAGAAATTAAAAATTAAAAAAACTATTATTCATTTAAAAACACCAATCTAAAGACCAAAAGTTTCTTCTCGGAAACTTCTGCGAAAGGTAACTTCTGAACTGTTGAACCGCTTCCTGCACTAAGTCACGGCAAACACTAAAACTCATCCAAGGATACAGAATATTAACACAAATGGGCGAGATGATCAGTCTGAGAAAATAACACACCATTACGACAACCATATGTCAGAACATAATATCACTAAAAATATCAATTTAGTCAGGAGAAAAATAATGGTTAGGATCTATGGACAGATGGTTCTACTTCAACCATGACCGTTCCTGATGTATATCATTTCCCCTGATGGCTTTGTTTCAGAATGAACATTTCGAGTTCAATAGAAGTCTATCCTATAATGTGTGAGTTCATATAATGGAACAGTGCCCGTAATATCATTTGTAGAGGAATTTTCTAAAGTCATGTGCGCGGAGGCGATAGGTTAATAATTACAACCGTGAATGAATCAGGATCGTCTAGACACTTTCGGTTAATCGCAACGTCAAAGCATAAATCAACTTATTTACTCTTAAGAAGGTCAACTCGATGTTCCTTCATCATTACTATAGAATATAAAAAAGCTTTGTGCTAATCAGTGACATTGCCGAGATAAAGGTGTCATTTTATGATTTTGCTCCGATATTTCCTCTGTGTATTGTCTATAAAATGTCCCAGATGTTCCAAGAGGAGGGAAAAAAGTCACATATTTCACAGTGATGAGCTATCTCCGGTCTATCACTGACTTCATGTTGGTTCCTAATTATGCAAGCCAAAGTAATGACATAAATTACGACAACCTGTTCATAAAGGAAGGGTTTAATGAAACGAGCGTGTTCCGGAACCCACGGACTAATAATGCCTGTAATGAAAAGTAAATATTTTGACATTCAAATTTGCTGGATTCATTAATTTTTTACCAAAAATTCTACTTGTTCTAATGAATCAGAAATACTGCAAAGTCTCTTCGTCTCTATTGCTGATTTATGGCTTCCTTTCATTTGCCAGATTCAAAATAGCAGATGCACTTCCTGCCTTGGCTATTATATGGGCTATGTTAATCCTGCGACAAGACAGCATTTTGCAATCTGTGTCATGGGTTAAATATTCTTAATTAGGCCAGAAGTATTGTTCTTTTGTTTGTTAACTCGTGAGAAGTCAATGTTTATTGTCAGTCTGCTCGGAGCCTCAATTGTCTTAGTTTTGGATTGCTACCTTAATATAAATTGGAAGGAGGAGTAGGAAACTGGGCACCGACAGGTTAACGTGATGGCTGCTTAATTCACCTCTATATACCACCGCTTCAGCTGGTGTTGCTCACTAAAATAGCAATCGTTGAAATCCACAAGTAGATAGAAAGATAAGCGGCACTCACCATAAGCTGATAATGTCCTTTATTTCATCTTAGAGCATCTGCAGAGATGAATACAGCGGGGAAAGGGAGTGAGGGTAGGCGGACGACGGCTCGCCGTTTCGCGGCTCCTGCCGCTTCAACGGGTCCGCCGACCCTCACTCCCTCTCCCCGCTATATTCATCTCTGCAGATGCTCTAAGATGAAATAAAGGACATTATCAGCTTATGGTGAGTGCCGCTTATCTTTCTATCTACTTAATATAAATTGCATCTGCCCCCTCTGTCTACATAATTCAGAGGCAAATTATGCAGTCGGATTGAACTGTGGACCAATAAGAGAACAGCCTTATTCCATCAATCCTGTAAGAACACAATACCCAGAGGTGAAGACTCGGGGTATAACAAGGACTTGCTTCATGCACCAGTTGATAATATTCCACATGACCTCAGTCTAGGAACTTCGGTTCTGACTAGAGGATCACAAAACTGGATCATATTCTACACAATCTTAGGATTCAACTACTTCAACTACTTGAAGAACCCAGATTGGGACAATTTGGTCACCTGGCTTCAGACTTTGCTGTGCTCAGCCAGCTAGCTAAGCTTGCTGCTATCCCTTCTCAGTTAGTTCCCTGCCAAAAGCAGGGTGCTGCTGGATTGGTGTAAATGGCTCTAGAAGCACCAAAGGCCCGAATACTCTAAACCCTGGTGAGCCAGAGGAAGGGTGAGACTCTGTTGCTTGTTACATTGTGTGTCTTGTTTGGTTATGCGTTATACGCCTTTGACTGTTGGGGATCCAAAAAGTCTAACCAATGTGTGGTTCCCTCACCCTGTGTTGTCTGAGTAATGTTCTGCCCACAATTAAGGAGTTTGGGCATTCAGTGGGATAAGCCCTGGCATGGGTGGCCTTTCTAAAGGCAGCCAAGCCAGCAGATGAGAGCGCCCACTGACCCCCATGTCACCACAAACCCCACCTGATTGACTGTGCAATATCATGTGATGAAATAGCTTCAAGACATTATGGTGACGTCTAAGGCTGTATGGGTACCTTTACACGCCGCAATATTTTGTGGGAATCCTGATGGCGATATGTCGCTCTGAAACTATCGCCATCAAATTGCCACCCAGTTGCGGCGTGTGTTTGGGGAATTTGGCTTCGACAATTCACCTGTCACCTGCTTCTGATTTCAGAGCACTGCTCCAAAATCAGAGGCAATCCTGAAGGCGAGATTCCCGGCATTTGGCGTGTGAACGGGCGATAGTGATGGAATCAGCGTCGCCTATTGATTTCCCGTAGGCGTGCCACAGCATGCTGTAGTCCGCGCCCCGTCTGCGATGATTGGTGGTGGCTACTGTGTTCCCATTGGCTGTCAGTTGACAGGGTGCCATATTTGAAGAGCTGTCCGTTCAGCAATCTACATCTACAATGGCTTCATGTATTAGCCAGCCTTCCAGAGCAGGCTGACCAATCGTAACGCTGTTGCGCTGTCCAATGAGCGTTTTTGGGGCGCGGTGTAGACCAGTTGGCACGCCTATGTTCTTGCCGCGCTGAACATTCCTTTGGGGATTGCGGCGTGTGAAGCGGCGAGGGAAGTCGACCTGATTGGTTCCGCTGTTGGTGAGGCGATTTCCGGGGCGACACATCACCATAGGTTGAGGGCAAAATTGCGGCGTGTAAAAGTGCCATCGGTGATCTGAGGCGACAATGAAAAACGTGCACGCGCATGTTAGATCGCCTCATATCGCCACCAAAATTGCGGCGTGTAAATGTACCCTATGAGTCTTTTCTAGCTCATACAATCTTCTGCTTTGTGCAAGATGGCATCCTGCATTTTTTCTACAGATTACAAATCATTTGATTTTGCAGCAATGTACAGAAACAATTCTTAAATTCAACGTAAATTTGATTTGATTTTCTAGTGACCAATGTTCACTTGTTCAAAATATCTATCAGGTCTAATTGCATTCTGCTCCGACCGGAACGTCATATTCGGCCTGGTACATTGTGGGGGCTGATCATGTGTTATGGCCCGGGCAGTGCACATATTGAAGCCGAGCTGTACCACGTGATCAGACCCCAGAATGCGCCGGGCCGGATATGACGTTACAGCCGGAGCAGAATGCATCAGAAGAGGCGAGAATTTTCAAATGAGATCAAGGGATGGAATGATGACGCCCAGCGGGGCGTGCTGCAAGCAAGCGAAGAAAAGAAATGGAGCCCCATAGCCCACCCACTACAGACTATGAATGCAGACTGCACGTAAGTATACAGTTAGGGCCAGAAATATTTGGACAGTGACACAAGTTTTGTTATTTTAGCTGTTTACAAAAACATGTTCAGAAATACAATTATATATATAATATGGGCTGAAAGTGCACACTCCCAGCTGCAATATGAGAGTTTCCACATCCAAATCGGAGAAAGGGTTTAGGAATTATAGCTCTGTAATGCATAGCCTCCTCTTTTTCAAGGGACCAAAAGTAATTGGACAATGGACTCTAAGGGCTGCAATTAACTCTGAAGGCGTCTCCCTCGTTAACCTGTAATCAATGAAGTAGTTAAAAGGTCAGGGGTGGATTCCAGGTGTGTGGTTTTGCATTCGGAAGCTGTTGCTGTGACCAGACAACATGCGGTCAAAGGAACTCTCAATTGAGGTGAAGCAGAACATCCTGAGGCTGAAAAAAAAGAAAATATCCATCAGAGAGATAGCAGACATGCTTGGAGTAGCAAAATCAACAGTTGGGTACATTCTGAGAAAAAAGGAATTGACTGGTGAGCTTGGGAACTGTAAAAGGCCTGGGCGTCCACGGATGACAACAGTGGTGGATGATCGCCGCATACTTTATTTGGTGAAGAAGAACCCGTTCACAACATCAACTGAAGTCCAGAACACTCTCAGTGAAGTAGGTGTATCTGTCTCTAAGTCAACAGTAAAGAGAAGACTCCATGACAGTAAATACAAAGGGTTCACATCTAGATGCAAACCATTCATCAATTCCACAAATAGACAGGCCAAAGTTAAATTTGCTGAAAAACACCTCAAGAAGCCAGCTCAGTTCTGGAAAAGTATTCTATGGACAGATGAGACAAAGATCAACCTGTACCAGAATGATGGGAAGAAAAAAGTTTGGAGAAGAAAGGGAACGGCACATGATCCAAGGCACACCACATCCTCTGTAAAACATGGTGGAGGCAACGTGATGGCATGGGCATGCATGGCTTTCAATGGCACTGGGTCACTTGTGTTTATTGATGACATAACAGCAGACAAGAGTAGCCGGATGAATTCTGAAGTGTACCGGGATATACTTTCAGCCCAGATTCAGCCAAATGCTGCAAAGTTGATTGGACGGCGCTTCATAGTACAGATGGACAATGACCCCAAGCATACAGCCAAAGCTACCCAGGAGTTCATGAGTGCAAAAAAGTGGAACATTCTGGAATTGGCAAGTCAATCACCAGATCTAAACCCAATTGAGCATGCATTTCACTTGCTGAAATCCAGACTTAAGACGGAAAGACCCACAAACAAGCAAGACCTGAAGGCTGCGGCTGTAAAGGCCTGGCAAAGCATTAAGAAGGAGGAAACCCAGCGTTTGGTGATGTCCATGGGTTCCAGACTTAAGGCAGTGATTGCCTCCAAAGGATTCGCAACAAAATATTGAAAATAAAAATATTTTGTTTGGGTTATGTTTATTTGTCCAATTACTTTTGACCTCCTAAAATGTGGAGTGTTTGTAAAGAAATGTGTACAAATCCTACATTTTCAATCAGATATTTTTGTTCAACCCTTCAAATTAAACGTTACAATCTGCACTTGAATTCTGTTGTAGAGGTTTCATTTCAAATCCAATGTGGTGGCATGCAGAGCCCAACTCGCGAAAATTGTGTCACTGTCCAAATATTTCTGGACCTAACTGTATAACTATTTTTCTTAATCTTTATAGTGCAGTTTTAGGTGAGACAGGGATGGTTAGGTATCAACTAGGAAGTTGCAGGGACAGATAGTGATAGGTTAGAGGAGTATATCGAGGTGACAGGTTCCCTTTAAATAACACGAACAAAGAAAAATCCTTAATTTGAAATAAATCAGACAGACAACCCTCATTTTTCAATTTATTATTACCCCACACATACCCTCTGATGATAATCAGCATCAACTAATGCTGATGCTGGTATTGATGATGATGCTGCTCTGTACAGCACAAGTAATCGGACAATTGCATCTTCAAATCCTCTAAGGCAGGGGTCCCCAACCATTTTTGCACTGGGGACCGGCTTCATGCAAGACCGGTTTTCCGGGGCCCGGAGGGGCAGGGCTATAGAGAAGGGGTGGAGTTTACTACCCTGTTTCCTCAAAAGATGCACTACATCTTATTTTCATATAGTATAATGCAGCGTCACAGCCATCCACATTGTATAATGCAGCCTCACAGCTCTCCATATAGTACAATGCAGCATCACAGCCCTCCATAAAGTATAATACAGCCTCATATCCATTCATATAATATAATGCGGCCTCATATCCCTCCATATAATATAATGCAGCCTCACATCCCTCCATATAATATAATGCAGCGTCACATCCCTCCATATAGCATAAATTCTCCCCCCACACACACATTGCCCCCTGTATAACCCCCGCACACACACATTTACCAAACAATAATGAGTAGTACACACTGATGAATGCGATTAGTAACCGCATTCATCCACAAGAAAATCTGCAAAAAATCAGTGCAAACAATCCGCACAGGAATCACACAAAAAGCTCTCTGTTTATAATTGCTCCACATTGCCCCTTGCATAACCCCCCCACACACACACAGACATTGCCCCTTGTATAACTCCTCACGCACACTGATCCCTGAATGCCCCCCACACATATTGCCCCTACATACACGCACAGACATACTGACCCCAGTACAATCCACCCCCCACACACAGACATTTCCCCTGAAACACACACTCACACACAGATGCTCTTCCGCTGATGCTCCTGCCGGCAGTACAGCTAAGCAGCTGAGGAAGAGACATGGCTGAAGTTTTTTCATATCTCGCGCTATTTTGAAGCGCATCAGTGACGCGGAAGCCCATGCCACTGATGCGCTTGGAAATAGCGCGAGATATGAAACACGTCTCTGCCTCAGCTGCTAGCTGTACAAGCGAAGTCGTCGGCCAATAACAGCGCGGCAGGGAATGGCTGCTACACTGATTGGCCGACAGCTCCCCTCATACATCTATACACGCAGCTGTAGCTCAGAGGGGCGCAGTTCAGGAGGTGAGTGTTGCGGTGGGTGGGGACGTCACAGAGGGCAGGGAAGCCGGCAGCTCGCCGCGGACCGGCACAAAGACCCCGATGGCCTGGTCCCGGTCCGCGGACCGGTGGTTGGGGACACCTGCTCTAAGGAGACTCAAGGTACCGTCACACGCGACAATTTTGCTAGCAATTTCACTGGCAATTTGCTGGTTGCAGTGAAATCATGGACACATTGTTCTATTTTGTTGCTGTGTACAATGGAACAATGTGTCCATGATTTCATTGCAACCAGCAAATTGCCAGTGAAATTGCTTGCAATATTGCTGCGTGTGGCAGTACCTTAACAAATACAAGAAAAACTTTTTTTAAATAAAAAGTTCATAAAAATATGGAAAGAATAAAAGAATATTCAACACTTTTAATCACCTTCCTTTTGCTCCATTGAAAATAAAGTGATTAAAGAAAAAATAAGAAGCACACATATTTGGTATTGTTGCATTCAAAAATGTCCAATCTATAAAATATAAAATAATAATTGCCCCTCACTGCACAAGGTAATTATCTTTATGTTGATATTAATATTGTATAGGTCACTGTATCTTGGGGAATTCACATCAGTTTCTCTGGGTGTTTGATCAGTAAATGTTATAGCCCTTCACTGAGGTAGTAGTGCAGTAGTAACATCTGTATATATTTTTTTAAATTTATATATATAAAGCTGAGTGTATGTATGTGTGTGTGTATGTGGTAGTAGCCCCACCCACTCCACATAGGCTTCCCCTCTCCACTTGGCCACACCCACTTCATAACCCACCTCCTCACAGAACCAGACAACATTCTATGAAGGGCGAGGAGCTAGAAGCAGAACCAGACAATATTCTATGGAGGGGGAGGAGCTAGAAGCAGAACCAGACAACATTCTATGGAGGGGAGGAGTTAGAGGCAGAACCAGACAACATTCTATTGTGGAGGAGGATCTAGGGGCAGAACCAGACAACATTCTATGAGGGGGAGGGGCTATACATAGAATCAGACAGCACTCTATGGAGGGGGAGGAGCTAGAGGCAGAACAAGACAACATTCTATGGAGGGGGAGGAGCTATATGCAATATCAGACAGCATTTTATGGAGAGGAAGGAGCTATATGCAGAATCATACAACAATCCATGGAGGGTAAAGAGCTAGAGACAGAACTAGACAGCATTCTATTGAGGGGAGGAGCTAGAGAGGAAGACATTTATATGCAAAACAATCATTCTATTCTATTATAACTAAGAACAGTCAGTTACTATGCCCGGGCTCTACAGCTAGTATAAAATAAATTAATCCAATTGGTAAACAGCATAATGAGAAAAAAAATAAAAATGCCTGAATTACATTTTTATGGCCACTGCTACAATGCAGTAAAATACAATGAGAGTCAATCAAAACATCACATCTACTCAAAAATGGTATTAGTTAAAATGCCAGCTTAGGGCGCAAAAACGAATCCCTTAAACAGCAACGAGATCCGAAAAACAAAAATGAATGAAATCACAAAGCTTCGCTTATACTTTACAATGATAAGCACATACAGCTTGGACGGGACACAGACAGCAAGCAAATGCCATCTGTGTGCTGTATGTGTTTTTCATGAGTAACATGGTGCGATGCGGCAGCCATGGGCGATGTAGTTGTGGCGCCCCTGCGACCAGGGTGGCCACAGGTAGGAACTGCAGGCAGGTGGAGACAGTTTGTGCACCAAACACCTTCAAAACACACACCCACTGTGCACTGTGTTTAACATGTATATAGTTAATTAAAAGTAACGTTTAAGAAACGTGCGTCCTTAAATGGAAGAATAAGTTTGCTTAAAGTTAATATTAATAATAAAAGTGTTTTTTCAGGGGGAACTATGCCGGACAGCGTGGGGACATGCCGGTTTAACTCCGGGGGAATGTAGCGCCCCTGCGACCAGGGTGGCCACAGGTAGGAACTGCAGTTAGGCAGGTGGAGACAGTTTGTGCACCAAACACCTTCAAAACACACACCCACCAGACACAACACCCAACCCGGAGCCCGGGACTCTAGGCGGGCAAGGGATGGTAGGGTTTAGAGGGAAGTGGGTGGAACATAGGTCAGGTGACGAGCCAGGTACAAAAGTGGGGAATTAGGAGGAGTTAGTTAGTAGGCCAGTGTGAGCCGAGAGGTAAAGACCAAGACTGAGTGACACTTTCCTGAGGATCTGGCTCCCTGGAGGCGCAGAATCCCGTGAGACACTGTTCCCTGGAGAGAAAGCATGCTCCAGAGCCTGCAGCCCAAGGGAAGGGAAAGACAGAAACCGGACCAGTGCGGCTGGGTCTGAGAAGCACGGCAGTGTTGACCGACTACAGACGGGACAGACTTCCCCTGACCTACCCAGGCAGTCACACGAGTTGGAGAGAGACTGGTGATCCCTTGCAAGATAAGGACACCCAAGGCTAGGCTGGGACCAGAGTGTTGGTTCTGAGGGGGACCGCAGCTATACGTCGGATCCCAGACAAACCGACTGGGGACTCTGATTCCAGGTCAGAGTTCCTAACACACGGGCTGGAGTCTCAGCAACACCATAGGACTCAGGCTTGCTGCCCACACACACAGGGAGAAGCCACACAAAGGGACCGAGTTGCCGCCTTACAGCCCACAGGGAGGAACAGATGAGAAAAAAGCCGGAAAGGTTACAGAGAAAGTGAAGAGTCTCAGAGAGGGAACCTGGCTGCAGAGGTTTCAGAGAGTAACTGTAGCTAATTGTGTGAACCTTACCATGAATTGTTTGTGTTTGAACTGTACTAACTTGCAAGTAAAACCAGGTGAACCCTGCTTACGTTTCCCGTGTGTCATTCCCTGCAATCAGAACTTTCTTATACCTTATACCCTGTCAGGAGCAGCCTCGACCCTCGGCGGGCTTATCCATCTTGCTGCAGCATCATCCATCCATCCTCCTGGCAGAAGTACGCTGCAGCGGTGGTCCCCTCACTGACCACAACCCGTGGGTGGCGTCACGACAAACTCCCCTGTAAATATTCCCTTTTATTTGTGGTCTCAGGACACGGTCCGGACCAAGGACTGCCGTGATACCCTCAGCGATATCCCGGTCCGGTACCGAGTACCCCGTCCCAGTGGGCTCAACATAGTCGTCTCTTGCATCTCAGCATATAACATGAAGATGAGGGTCCTGGCTGTGTGTGTGGACTGGTGTTACGCGGACGTTACGGCCTTACAGGCCACATGATGCCGATGGTTTTAGCTGACCAGGACCAGATGTTGTTCAGCTTAGTGAAGGTGACCACCTTTCAAAAATAGACTCTTTACTCAACGGTAACTTGGCAGGGGTTATATACAGTGAATAGCAAGTGCATAGCTTCATGACTGTTTCTCTGACAAAATGGAGAATCTTCATACATAGTCTCTTCTTCAAGTATCATGTTTCTTTTTTATTCACAATCAAGTCACACAGTCTCTTTACTTTTTCCTCTTTACTTCTCTCTGTCTCAACTGTTCTCGGTTCCTTCACCACAAACCATCTCGTTACAAAAGTAACGGTTCCATGTCTTTGTCTGGTTAACAGAATATGTTTATCAATATATCTGGGCATTAGCTTCACTAGTTTTTTCATTTTGAGAACTTCCATTCGGGCGCTCTCATCTTACGTACTCTTTTCTGTCCTGGCCTGTTACCTTTTCTAGTCACAAACATGGGGCTGTATTGCTAAGTATCCTCTCCTGGCACTCAATGTGTGCTCAGAGCTCACACTGATAAGATGCTTTTTCCTCTGATGCAACTGAGTGTACTTCATGGGACATCATTGTGGATTATTGTCGGAGGGTATGTTTGGGGTTAATAAATGGAAAAATGGGGGTTGTCTGTGTGTCTTATTTCATATAAAGAATTTTTCTCTGAGTGTTTATTTACTATTTACTAACAGGATTGACAATGTCTAGGTATCATAGATGCCTGAATATTACCAATTTGGGCTTAATGGCAGCTGTCATTACTCAGCTGTCATTAACCCTTTCTTTCACCTCGATTGCCATCGCACCAGGGCAATTTAGAAGAGCAAGATAAAGCACCAGGATTTTATACTTATAATGAATGCCCAAAATTCTGGGGCAACTATGAGCTGCTGTTCTCGGGAGGGCAACAACTATGTGCCTTCCAGGCTAAGAATAACAGCTCCTCTCCAACCAATCACTCTGTCAATTCTCTGTACTCTGTCCTCTTTATTCTGGATCACGCTATCCACCATTTCAGGTTCTTAAATAGCACGAAATCAAAAATTATTTAAAAGATGAAAATGAGAGCATGACAATTAAATTAATATTAGACCTCATGTACCACAAAAGAAGGATGTCATTTTTTTTCAACATAATAACGAGAAAAAATATTAGTTTTTTAAATTGCATGTATGATATAAAAAAAAATGTTTTGGCTGTAATGGGGGCAAAGACTATCAAACTAAAAAATAAATGAATAAAAAAATATTTGAAAATGTTTCATGTGCCTTCCCTGTGATAGATCACATCTGGAAGATAGATTAGAAAGATACAACTGGCTTCAGAAAAGAATCTTTACATTGTGAGTCTTTTAACTGACAATAATTAAAAGGATTGAGCATATGGGTGACCGCTCCCTGTGGTTATACAGAAAATACTATCATGTTGTTTCCAACTGAAAGCAGTCGCCTATAGTAATGAGCTTTTGTCAGCCGTCTATAAATTTACATATTCAATACAGAAAATCTAAAGTAAAAAAAAATCAATTCATAGAAGATGATGATGGGTAAATGAGACAATCAATAATGATCCATAACCATTATTGAGCAGGACAAGTAACGCCATAGTAAGATTTATGTAGGAAAGGTGACCAAACCTGGCAAAGGGGCACATCAAGAGAATCCCCCTCATATGTTGCCTCGGGTCAATGTATAGGTTTCATATAGATGGACACCGTCCCTCCCTGCTGATCCGCACCTTAAGCCACAACCCAGTTGAAAATAGTAAACATATTCTTCCTATTAATTAGAGTTTCCCTTGGGAGGTAAAATGAAGGACGGGTCATTAGCGCTAATTTTAATGGACTGATGTAGAATATGGAGGCAATAAATCTAATGTGTCTTTCTGCAAATCATAAGATAGACACATACAGTTCTGCTACTTGGACACCATATGCACACTTCACACACAGCTCTGCTACATGTACAGTACATGCACATGACACACACAGCTCTGCTACACGGACTCCTCAATCACACTACACACACATAAGTCTGCTACATGGATACTACATGCACACTAAACACAGCTCTGCTACATGGACACTACATGCACACTACACACACAGCTTTGCTACATGGACACTTCATGCACACTACACACACACAGATCTACTACATGGACACTTCATGCACACTACACACACACAGATCTACTACATGGACACTACATGCACACTACACACACACAGCTCTGCTACATGGACACTACATGCACAATACACACAGCTCTGCTAAATGCACAATACATGCACACTACACACAACTTTGCTACATGGACATTACATGCACCTACAAACACACACAGCTCTGCTACATGCACAATACGTGCACATAGACACACACAGCTCTGATACATGCACAATAGATGAACATACAAAAACACAAACAATATACATTACCACATCTTGCTGTGCTTCATCGGTGAAGAGCAAGAGAGAAGCCACTGACAGCTACATGGAAGTTGGAGAAATTGAACAGCTGCAGGAACTTCCAGGACCTTGATTTCAGTCATGTGATCAGTCACATGACTGGTGGGTCCTTCAGCTGCTTGTCTCCTGCAGTCTTTGTTCACCTCCCTATAGATTTACTCTTCTGCTGTGTAACAATTACATAGATCAGTGCAGAGCAGGACAGAGAGAGAGGGCAGCTCTCTGAGAGTGAATCTCCTTTTGAGTCCGCTCAAAGACAGCATGTGGGCCCCTCATCTGACCAGGACCCCAGCACTTAACCGCGTGCAACGGGTGGTGGCACCGGCCTGGATGGACATGTGATCTTTGTTGATCCCTATGGACACGTGGGCTGAGTGATAGAATCCAATGGAAAAGAAAATAGCTCAAATAACACTACAACTAATATATGGAAATGATTATAACTTCTATGAGGCTACTACAGCCTCTGTTTAAATTAAAACAGATACTATAACACTGCACTATAATGATTGAAAATTCCTAGCTTTACATAGAACAAAAATTACACCTATATCTACCACTGTAATGTGATGTTAGTCACTACTAATAGCCATGGTGTGACACAGTCACTACTTACTGGTAGTATAGACAGCAGGGACGTCAGGGGCAGGTTACAGGAGAACTTGTAGTATTCAGGGAGTAGACAGAAATGTAGTTATGCAACGGTACAGGGTAAAGTTTCCAGGACAACAAAAACGACACCTATATCTACAACTGTAATGTGATGTTAGTCACTACTAATAGCTATGATGTGACACAGTCACTACTTAGGGGTAATGTTGACAGCAGGGAAGTCAGGGGCAGGTTCTACAAGAACATGTATTCAGGGAGTAGACAGAGATGAAGTAATGCAATATAGCTACTTTAATACTTTCCTCCATGTACAAGAAAATAAATACTATAATGCTGCCTCTGTGTACAAAAATGTAACTACTATAATACTAATAAAAAAATAAAAAAGCCAAGAAGCCAGCGCTGCCTGTGGTTAGCACGCAATACAAAAAGTGCATATACGCATATATAACTATACTTTAAACTGAGACATTTAGCAAACAATTGATCAATTTTTTGAGCTACCCCGCCATGTCACGGCATTCTCAGATGGGGCAGTCCTACTCTACGTTTTTTATATATGATGTTCCATTACAGACTTCTGAATGCATTAAAAGCAGAACCACATTAAATGCACACGTACCTGAAGCATTTCTGAACTACTCCCATGGCGCAAAAAGGGTAAGAGCAGATAAAGGCAGACCAGGTCTGGACATGACATCCAGACATTATCAGATCTGACCCCCACACTGCCCAACCAGCAACCATGGAGGATAGAAACACATGTGCAACAATCAAGCAGAGCCTATAGGCAGAGTGTGGCCACTGTATGTGTGTACAGCGGCCTAGATCAATCACATTAAAGACAGATAGAATGGCATCCACAACCAAGCGCGCACAGCAACAAGTGGGGGTCAGCCACAAACCAATAAAAATAAAAAAGCCAAGAAGCCAGCGCTGCCTGGTGGCTCTGCTTAATTGTCGCACATGTGTTTGGGCCTGTTCTACCCTCATCCATGGTTGCTGGTCTGGCAGTGTGGGGGTCAGAGCTGATAATATCCGGATGTCATGTCCAGACCTGGTATGCCCCATCTGAGAATGCCGTGACATGGCTGGGTAGCTCAAAGAATTGATCAATTATTTGCCAAATGTCTCAGTTTAAAGTACAGTTAGAAATTAATATGTGCACATGCACTTTTTGTATTGCGTGCTAACCACAGGCAGCGCTGGCTTCTTGACTTTTTTATTTGTTATAGTTTTGTGGTTGACCACCACTTTTTGCCATGCGCGCTTGGTTGTGCATGCCATTCTATCTGTCTTTAATGTGACTGATCTAGGCCGCTGTACACACCTAAAGCGGCCACACCCTGCCCATAGGCTCTGCTTGATTGTTGCACATGTGTTTGGGCCTGTTCTAACCTCATTCATGGTTGCTGGTTGGGCAGTGTGGGGGTCAGAGCTGATAATATCCGGATGTCATGTCCAGACCTGGTATGCCCCATCTGAGAATGCTGTGACAGTTAGAAATTAATATGTGCATATGCACTTTTTGTATTGCGTGCTAACCACAGGCAGCACTGGCATCTTGGCTTTTTTATTTACTATAATACTGCCCCTATGTACAAGAATATAACTACTATAATACTACCCCTATGTACAGGAATATAACTACTATAATACTGCCCCCTATGTACAAGAATATAACTACTATAATACTACCCCTATGTACAGGAATGTAACTACTATAATACTGCTCCTATATACAAGAATATAACTGCTATAATACTGCCCCCTATGTACAAGAATATAACTACTATAATACTGCTCCTATGTACAAGAGTATAACTACTATAATACTGCCTCTATGTACAAGAATAGAACTACTATAATACTGCCCCTATGTACAAGAATATAACTACTATAATACTGCCCCTATGTACAAGAATATAACTACTATAATACTGCCCCTATGTACAAGAATATAACTACTATAATACTGCTCCTATGTACAAGAATATAACTACTATAATACTGCCCCTATATACAAGAATATAACTACTATAATAATGCTCCTATATACAAGAATATAACTACTATAATACTGCCCCTATGTACAAGAATATAACTACTATAATACTGGTCCTATGTACAAGAATATAACTACTATAATACTGCTCCTATGTACAAGAATATAACTACTATAATACTGTCCCCTATGTAGAAGAATATAACTACTATAATACTGCTCCTATGTACAAGAATATAACTACTATAATACTGCCCCTATGTACAAGAATATAACTACTATAATACTAGTCCTATGTACAAGAATATAACTACTATAATACTGCCCCTATTGTACAAGAATATAACTACTATAATACTGCTCCTATATACAAAAATATAACTACTATTATACTGTTCCTATATACAAGAATATAACTACTATAATACTGCTCCTATGTACAAGAATATAACTACTATAATACTGCCCCTATGTACAAGAATATAACTACTATAATACTGCCCCAATATACAAGAATATAACTACTATAATACTGCCTCCTATATACAAGAATATAACTACTATAATACTGCCCCTATATACAAGAATATAACTACTATAATACTGCTCCTATATACAAGAATATAACTACTATAATACTGCTCCTATGTACAAGAATATAACTACTATAATACTGCTCCTATGTACAAGAATATAACTACTATAATACTGCTCCTATGTACAAGAATATAACTACTATAAAACTGCCCCTATATACAAGAATATAACTACTATAATACTGCTCCTATGTACAAGAATACAACTACTATAATACTGCCCTATGTACAAGAATATAACTTCTATAATACTGCCCCTATATACAAGAATATAACTACTATAATACTGCCTCCTATATACAAGAATATAACTACTATAATACTGCCCCCTATGTACAAGAATATATCTACTATAATACTGCTCCTATGTACAAGAATACAACTACTATAATACTGCCCCTATGTACAAGAATATACCTACTATAATACTGCCCCTATATACAAGAATATAACTACTATAATACTGCCTCCTATATACAAGAATATAACTACTATAATACTGCTCCTATATACAAGAATATAACTACTATAATACTGCTCCTATGTACAAGAATATAACTACTATAATACTGCTCCAAGGTACAAGAATATAACTACTATAATACTGCCCCTATGTACAAGAATATAACTACTATAAATACTGCCCCTATATACAAGAATATAACTACTATAATACTGCCCCCTATGTACAAGAATATAACTACTATAATACTGCCCCTATGTACAAGAATATAACTACTATAATACTGCTCCTATATACAAGAATATAACTACTATAATACTGCCCCTATGTACAAGAATATAACTACTATAAATACTGCCCCTATATACAAGAATATAACTACTATAATACTGCCCCTATGTACAAGAATATAACTACTATAATACTTCCCCTATGTACAAGAATATAACTACAACACCAATCCCACCACTTGTTATTATGTAGATGCTAATTCATGAGTAACGTTCTCAATCTATTTATAAACATTTCTTTTTCTATCCTCGGAGGTGCGATCTTTGCAATATTAATGAGAAAGGTGTCACATTAGGATATATGATTATACTTAAAAGTAACAAGTTTTTTCTTTTTTACCCAGTACTAATTTTAGAAAAGAAATAATTGTTCGTGTGTCTTCCATGTGATGGATCACATCTGGAGATAGACTGTGAAATGAGTGAGATGATATAATTGGCTTTAGAAAGGAAGTTTCGTACTCTGAGACTTGTAATTGTCGTTAATTACCAGGATGGAACATATGGGTGACCACTCCCTGTGGTTCTGTGTCATATTTCACCATGTTGCTTCCAACTGAAATCAGCCGACTATAGTCATAAGCTGAAACTTTTAAACAGTTATATTTTCTATTACAGAAACATCTTATGATTAAAGTGTAACTGCGGATTTTTATTTTATAATAATGTAGAGGAAGTGATTATAATAAACTTTCAAATATACTTAATAACAAAATTCTGGTGGAAAACCATTCATAAACCTTCCACAAGGTGACTGTGTGTGCAGCAGACATATGTTCATTCTCAGTTAGATCCATATTCACACTGAATACGGCCACATAACCATATAAAGGAGGGGCGGGGCCTACACTGCTGACTGCAGCTGGTGAGGAAACAATGTATCAGAATTCCTCAGGCTACAGCACAGTTGCTGAGTAATGTCAGAATGTCAGGATCAGTGCAAAGCCCTGTTTTCTTGGCACAAGCTTCTGATCTGTTATCTGGGCTCCACACCGCTCAGTCATGATCTCTGTTAACCCCTTCTCTGCTGGCACATCACACTGCTCCCTATCAGCTTACTCTCAGAAGCTGTGGAAATACACACACAGTGCTGGCAGATACTGGCCATGCCTACACAGCCATAAAATGCAGTTTGTAAAAGACCACAGAAAAATGTGAGAAAATAAGTCATATGGCACAATAAAGCATTATCTTAGCTGCTATGTGACCCATCATTACACACCGGTGCATTATTTTTTTTTCTGTTTTCTCAACGAAATGACATTTATACTTTAACTAAAGTTTATTTTTCTCATACCGGTATGTCATTCTCCCTTAAACGCCACTTTGCCTCTCATACATCCAGATCAGATCTCATACTTTGCACTGAGGAAGGTCAATTACTACAGAACAGTCTGCAAATTAAGGCCTTGGTTTGTCTTATATCCAAGTCATACGACGAGGCTTGTTAAAGGTTCAATATGGACTTTTAGGATTGCTACTTTCAATAGGTGACCCTAGAGTTCAAGTCCTCTTTGAAGAGGCAAGTTGCATAATTAATTCTAATTTCTGTTGTTTTTATGCATACATTTTCAAGGTTGCATGTATACTGTATATACTTGCTATCTAATTTGGCTATTAGCACTTGGTGAGCTGGGTACTCGCAATGACCAGACGGTTGCTTGGAAGGGACGAGCTTGGATCGAGTATAGTGAAAGAGACTGGGAAATGTGACCAATATTCTGGAAAAATTCTTGCGTTTCCCATTGACTTCCTTTATACTTCATTCTCGGATTGAACCAGTCCGAGTGTTTCACCTGCAGCCGAGTATGGTAGTTCTCACTCATCACTACATCTATATACATGACCGTTCAAACGTTTGGGGTCACCCAGACAATTTTGTGTTTTCCATGAAAACTCCTACTTTTATTTATCAGATGAGTTGCAAAATGAATAGAAAATATCGTCCAGACATTGACAAGGTTAGAAATAATGATTGTTATTTGAAGTAATAATTTTCTCCTTCACACTTTGCTTTCGTCATAGAATGCTCCCTGTGCAGCCATTCCAGCATTGCAGACCTCTGGCGGGTGCTATGTAATGAAGCTGCCAGATGAGGAGCTGTGAGGCGTCGATTTCTCACACTAGAGACTCTAATGTACTTGTCTTGTTGCTCAGTTGTGCAGCGGGGCCTCCCACTTCTCTTTCTACTCTGGTTAGAGCCTGTTTGTGCTCTCCTCAGAAGGGAGTAGGACACACCGTTGTAGGAAATCTTCAGTTTCTTGGCAACCTCTCGCATGGAATAGCCTTCATTTCTGAGAACAAGAATAGACTGTCGAGTTTCACATGAAAGTTCTCTTTTTCTGGCCATTTTGAGAGTTTCATAGAACAAACAAATGTAATGCTCCAGATTCTCAACTAGCTCAAAGGAAGGTCCATTTTGTAGCTTCTCTAATCATCCAAACCATTCTCAGCTGTGCTAACATACTTTTGCAAGAGTTTTCTAGGGTTTTCTAAACATCCATTAGCTTCTTACACAGCAAACACAATGTATCATTAAAACACTGGAGTGATGGTTGTTGGAAATGCGCCTCTATTCACCTATGTAGATTTTGCATTAAAAAACAGACGTTTGCAGCTAGAATAGTCATTTACCACATTAATAATGTATAGAGGGTATTTCTGATTAATTTAATGTTAGCTTCATTGAAAAAAAAAGTTCTTTTCTTTCAAAAATAGAAGAGACTATTAAATAAGTCCAGCTGGTTTATTTAGAGACAGCATAAACCGCATGGTGCAAATTATACATGCGCCGACCTTTGGCATTATCAACAATATAGTTCATCTCAATAGCAGGGTACACCCGCACGGTATTCAGATACCTCAGCTGTTGCAGTAAAGCAGTGGAGGTATTACACTGTCCAGTCACTGACCGCAGCCAGTATACAACCTCCTGTCTCTGAGGTTACCTTTTACAGGTGAATGGCTGCTCCATATACTGTTTCCTGGCAGTCCAGATATCAGGGACAGCTGCCTCTCTGGGATCACTAACCAGGGTCTGTTATAAGCTTCCGAGCCTCAGAGCACACTGCAGCCACAACATGTGCTCAGCAGCAGGCTTTTCCAGCTCCAGGACCTGAGCTGACATCACAGACCATGTGAACATGAAGGAGTCACACTATATCAGATGTGTCACACCCATGAGGAGGAACTATGATGGTCAGTGCCACCTACCACTTCCCGACCATCCCTTACACCTTTCAGGTCTGTGGAACAATAAGTGTCAGCAAGCCATGCTGGATTTATATCGCAGCAGACTTCTGTCTGTGCGATACACACTGGCTTTATACATTCCCTGTATACCTCACTGGCTATATACAGTCCTGATATACCTCACAATATAATATATATACAGTACAGACCAAAAGTTTGGACACACCTTCTCATTCAAAGAGTTTTCTGTATTTTCATGACTATGAACATTGTAGATTCACACTGAAGGCATCAAAACTATGAATTATCACATGTGGAATTATATACTGAACAAAAAAGTGTGAAACAACTGAAAATATATCTTATATTCTAGGTTCTTCAGAGTAGCCACCTTTTTCTTCGATTACAGCTTTGCACACTCTTGGCATTCTCTTGATGTCACCGGAATTGGTCTTCCAACAGTCTTGAAGGAGTTCCCAGAGATGCTTCGCACTTGTTGGCCCTTTTGCCTTCACTCTTCGGTCCAGCTCACCCCAAACCTGCCCGCCTGCTCTGCCCGCCCCTCCTCTCCTCCTACACCAGACGCACGCGGCCCGCGGTGAGTCTGGCCTCCACCCCCGGTCCTCACATGCGGGTCCTGGGTGCTGATCTTGCCCCAGGGCCCAGAGCACGCCAGCTTCCGCTCTCCCCTCCAGCCTCCCCTCTCCCCTCCAGCCTCCGCTCTCTCCTCCAGCTTCCGCTCTCCCCTCCAGCCTCTGCCCTCCAGCCTCCGCTCTCCCCTCCAGTCTCCGCTCTCCCCTCCAGCCTCCGGCCTCTGCTCCCCCTCCAGCCTCCGCCCTCCAGCCTCCGCTCTCCCCTCCAGCCTCCGCCCTCCAGCCTCCACTCTCCCCTCCAGCCTCCGCTCTCCCCTCCTGCCTCCACCCTCCAGCCTCCGCTCTCCCCTCCAGCCTCCGCTCTCCCCTCCAGCCTCCGCTCTCCATTCCAGCCTCCGCTCTCCCCTCCAGCCTCCCCTCTCCCCTCCAGCCTCCGCCCTCCAGCCTCCGCTCTCCCCTCCAGCCTCCGCTCTCCCCTCCAGCCTCCGCTCTCCCCTCCAGCCTCCACTCTCCCCTCCAGCCTCTGCTTTCCCTTCCAACCTCCGCTCTTCCCTCCAGCCTCCGCCCTCCAGCCTCTGCCCTCCAGCCTCCACTCTCCCTCCAGCCTCCTCCCTCCAGCCTCCGCTCTCCCCTCCAGCCTCCGCACTCCAGCCTCCGCTCTCCCCTCCAGCCTCCGCTCTCCCCTCCAGCCTCTGCTCTTCCCTCCAGCCTCCACTCTCCCCTCCAGCCTCCGCTCTCCCCTCCAGCCTCCGCTCTCCCCTCCAGCCTCCACCCTCCGCTCTCCCCTCCAGCCTCCACCCTCCAGCCTCCGCTCTCCCCTCCAGCCTCCACTCTCCCCTCCAGCCTCCGCTCTCCAGCCTCCGCTTTCCAGCCTCCACTCTCCCTTCCAGCCTCCGCTCTCCCCTCCAGCCTCCGCTCTCCCCTCCAGCCTCTGCTCTCCCCTCCAGCCTCCACTCTCCCCTCCAGCCTCTGCTTTCCCTTCCAACCTCCGCTCTTCCCTCCAGCCTCCGCCCTCCAGCCTCTGCCCTCCAGCCTCCACTCTCCCCTCCAGCCTCCGCCCTCCAGCCTCCGCTCTCCCCTCCAGCCTCCGCACTCCAGCCTCCGCTCTCCCCTCCAGCCTCCGCTCTCCCCTCCAGCCTCTGCTCTTCCCTCCAGCCTCCACTCTCCCCTCCAGCCTCCGCTCTCCCCTCCAGCCTCCGCTCTCCCCTCCAGCCTCCACCCTCCGCTCTCCCCTCCAGCCTCCACCCTCCAGCCTCCGCTCCCCCCTCCAGCCTCCGCACTCCCCTCCAGCCTCCGCCCTCCAGCCTCCGCTCTCCCCTCCAGTCTTCGCTCTCCCCTCCAGCCTCCGCTCTCCCCTCCAGCCTCCGCTCTCCCCTTCAGCCTCCGCCCTCCAGCCTCCGCTCTCCCCTCCAGCCTCCGCCCTCCAGCCTCCGCTCTCCCCTCCAGCCTCTGCCCTCCAACCTCCGCTCTCCCCTCCAGCCTCCGCTCTCCCCTCCAGCGTCTGCTCTCCCCTCCTGCCTCCACCTCCAGCCTCCGCTCTCCCCTCCAGCCTCCGCTCTCCCCTCCAGCCTCCGCCTCTCCTTCCAGCCTCCGCTCTCCCCTCCAGCCTCCCCTCTCCCCTCCAGCCTCCGCCCTCCAGCCTCCGCTCTCCCCTCCAGCCTCCGCTCTCCCCTCAAGCCTCCACTCGACCCCTCCAGCCTCTGCTTTCCCTACCAGCCTCCGCTCTTCCCTCCAGCCTCCGCCCTCCAGCCTCTGCCCTCCAGCCTCCACTCTCCCCTCCAGCCTCCGCCCTCCAGCCTCCGCTCTCCCCTCCAGCCTCCGCACTCCAGCCTCCGCTCTCCCCTCCAGCCTCCGCTCTCCCCCTCCAGCCTCTGCTCTCCCCTCCAGCCTCCACTCTCCCCTACAGCCTCCGCTCTCCCTCCAGCCTCCACCCTCCGCTCTCCCCTCCAGCCTCCACCCTCCAGCCTCCGCTCTCCCCTGCAGCCTCCACTCTCCCCTCCAGCCTCCGCTCTCCAGCCTCCGCTCTCCAGCCTCCAGCCTCCGCTCTCCCCTCCAGCCTCCGCTCTCCCCTCTGCCCTCCCTGTCCTCTGCCCTCCAGCCTCCCCTGTCCTCTGCCCTCCAGTCTCCCCTGTCCTCTGCCCTCCAGCCTCCCCTGTCCTCTGCCCTCCAGTCTCCCCTGTCCTCTGCCCTCCAGCCTCCCCTGTCCTCTGCCCTCCAGCCTCCCCTGTCCTCTGCCCTCCAGCCTCCCCTAACCTCTGCCCTCCAGCCTCCCCTGTCCTCTGCCCTCCTCACCCCTCCAGCCTCCCCTGTCCTCACCCCTCCAACCTCCCCTGTCCTCACCTCTCCTCACCCCTCCAGCCTCCCCTGTCCTCACCTCTCCTCACCCCTCCAGCCTCCGCTCTCCTCACCCCTCCTCACCCCTCCAGCCTCCGCTCTCCTTCCCCTGTCCTCTGCCCTCCAGTCTCTGCCCTCCAGCCTCCGCTCTCCTCTCCCTGTCCTCTGCCCTCCAGCCTCCCTTCTCCTCTCCCTGTCCTCTGCCCTCCAGCCTCCCCTCTCCTCTCCCTGTCCTCTGCTCTCCAGCCTCCCCTCTCCTCTCCCTGTCCTCTGCCCTCCAGCCTCCCCTCTTCTCTCCCTGTCCTCACTGCTAACCACCACTCACAGCTAATCACTGAGCCACCGCACTCACTACTAACCACTGAGCCACCGCACTCACTGCTAACCACTGAGCCACCGCACTCACTGCTAACCACTGAGCCACCACACTCACTGCTAACCACTGAGCCACCGCACTCACTGCTAACCACTGAGCCACCGCGCAGTGCCAACCACTGAGCCACCGCGCAGTGTCAACCACTGAGCCACCGCGCAGTGCCAACCACTGAGCCACCGCGCAGTGCCAACCACTGAGCCACTGCGCAGTGCCAACCACTGAGCCACCGCGCAGTGCCAACCACTGAGCACACCATATACTCTGCTACCCACAGAGCCACCTGTATACACACAATTCATTTCACCACTCTCCCGTATCTATTACTAAATAAACTATATATGGATTCTAGACTACCCGATTCTTTAGAATCGGGCCGCCATCTAGTATATATATATATATATATATATATATATATATAAAGCTGAGTGTATGTATGTGTATGTATCAAGCCCCGCCCACTCCACATAGCCCCACCCACACCAATTAGCTACACCAATTTCATAGCCCACCTCCTCAAAGAATCAGACAACATTCTATAGAGGGGAGGAGCTAGAGGCAGAACCAGACAACATTCTATGGAGGGGGAGGATCTAGAGACAGAACTAGACAACATTCTATGGAGGGGGAGGAGCTAGAGGCAGAATCGGACAACTTTCTATGGAAAGGAGGAGCCAGAGGCAGAACCAGACAACATTCTATGGAGGGGAGGAGCTAGAGGCAGAACCAGATAACATTTCTGAAGGGGGAGGAAATAGAGGCAGAACCAGACACCATTTCATGAAGGGGAGGAGCTAGATGCAGAAACAGACAACATTCTATGGAGGGAAGGAGTTAGAGAGGCAGACATTTATGTGCAAAATAATCATTCTATTCTATTATAACTAAGAACAGTCAGTGACTATACCCAGGCAACGCCAGGCTCTACAACTAGTATTATAATCATGGAGCTATGAGGTATTCCTAAACCTTCTGAGGCTGGGGTTCCACATAAGCCCTCAGTCCGTTTTTGGCTTCAGTTTTCTCTTTTTTTTTTTCTAAGTCCAAACACTGACAGAAAAACGGATTGGGTGTAATAAACACCCTGTCCGTTTTTCTCTGGAGCTCCAAACATTGCCCTGTCCGTTTTTGAGTCAAAAACGTTGCATGCAACGTTTTTGGCATCAGTTAAAAAATGCATGCGTTTTCATGCGTTTTTTTTAACATGGGGCCCTATGGGAAACGCATGCGCGAACGCATGCAAACGCGCACTTGCGTTTGCGCATGCATTCGCGCATGCGTTTTTTTAATGAAAATTCCAAAAACGTTCAGGAGTGCAGGAGGCTCAAAAAGCACCCAGAAAAAAACGGATTGGTGATGAAAATCACTTCCAAAAACGGATTTCTATGTGTGACTACAGCCTGAGGCTGGGGTTCCACATAAGCCCTCAGTCCGTTTTTGGTCTTCAGTTTTCTCATTTTTTTTTTTCTAAGTCCAAAAACTGACAGAAAACGGATTGGGTGTAATAAACACCCTGTCCGTTTTTCTATGGAGCTCCAAACATTGCCCTGTCCGTTTTTGAGTCAAAAACGTTGCATGCAACGTTTTTTGGCATCAGTTAAAAAACGCATGCGTTTTCATGCGTTTTTTTTAACATGGGGCCCTATGGGAAACGCATGCGCGAACGCATGCAAACGCGCAGTTCGTTTGCGCATGCTGTTCGCGCATGCGTTTTTTTAATGAAAATTCCAAAAACGTTCAGGAGTGCAGGAGGCTCAAAAAGCACCCAGAAAAAAAACGGATTGGTGATGAAAATCACTTCCAAAAACGGATTTCTATGTGTGACCACAGCCTGAGGCTGGGGTTCCACATAAGCCCTCAGTCCGTTTTTGGCTTCAGTTTTCTCTTTTTTTTTTTCTAAGTCCAAAAACTGACAGAAAAACGGATTGGGTGTAATAAACACCCTGTCCGTTTTTCTCTGGAGCTCCAAACATTGCCCTGTCCGTTTTTGAGTCAAAAACGTTGCATGCAACGTTTTTGGCATCAGTTAAAAAACGCATGCGTTTTCATGCGTTTTTTTAACATGGGGCCCTATGGGAAACGCATGCGCGAACGCATGCAAACGCGCACTTGCGTTTGCGCATGCGTTCGCGCATGCGTTTTTTTAATGAAAATTCCAAAAACGTTCAGGAGTGCAGGAGGCTCAAAAAGCACCCAGAAAAAAACGGATTGGTGATGAAAATCACTTCCAAAAACGGATTTCTATGTGTGACTACAGCCTGAGGCTGGGTTCCACATAAGCCCTCAGTCCGTTTTTGGCTTCAGTTTTCTCATTTTTTTTTTTCTAAGTCCAAAAACTGACAGAAAACGGATTGGGTGTAATAAACACCCTGTCCGTTTTTCTATGGAGCTCCAAACATTGCCCTGTCCGTTTTTGAGTCAAAAACGTTGCATGCAACGTTTTTGGCATCAGTTAAAAAACGCATGCGTTTTCATGCGTTTTTTTTAACATGGGGCCCTATGGGAAACGCATGCGCGAACGCATGCAAACGCGCATTCCGTTTGCGCATGCGTTCGCGCATGCGTTTTTTTAATGAAAATTCCAAAAACGTTCAGGAGTGCAGGAGGCTCAAAAAGCACCCAGAAAAAAACGGATTGGTGATGAAAATCACTTCCAAAAACGGATTTCTATGTGTGACCACAGCCTGAGGCTGGGGTTCCACATAAGCCCTCAGTCCGTTTTTGGCTTCAGTTTTCTCTTTTTTTTTTTCTAAGTCCAAAAACTGACAGAAAAACGGATTGGGTGTAATAAACACCCTGTCCGTTTTTCTATGGAGCTCCAAACATTGCCCTGTCCGTTTTTGAGTCAAAAACGTTGCATGCAACGTTTTTGGCATCAGTTTAAAAAACGCATGCGTTTTCATGCGTTTTTTTAACATGGGCCCTATGGGAAACGCATGCGCGAACGCATGCAAACGCGCAGTTCCGTTTGCGCATGCGTTCGCGCATGCGTTTTTTTAATGAAAATTCCAAAAACGTTCAGGAGTGCAGGAGGCTCAAAAAGCACCCAGAAAAAAACGGATTGGTGATGAAAATCACTTCCAAAAACGGATTTCTATGTGTGACCAAGCCTGAGGCTGGGGTTCCACATAAGCCCTCAGTCCGTTTTTGGCTTCAGTTTTCTCATTTTTTTTTTCTAAGTCCAAAAACTGACAGAAAAACGGATTGGGTGTAATAAACACCCTGTCCGTTTTTCTATGGAGCTCCAAACATTGCCCTGTCCGTTTTTGAGTCAAAAACGTTGCATGCAACGTTTTTGGCATCAGTTAAAAAACGCATGCGTTTTCATGCGTTTTTTTTAACATGGGGCCCTATGGGAAACGCATGCGCGAACGCATGCAAACGCGCACTTGCGTTTGCGCATGCGTTCGCGCATGCGTTTTTTTAATGAAAATTCCAAAAACGTTCAGGAGTGCAGGAGGCTCAAAAAGCACCCAGAAAAAAAACGGATTGGTGATGAAAATCACTTCCAAAAACGGATTTCTATGTGTGACCACAGCCTGAGGCTGGGTTCCACATAAGCCCTCAGTCCGTTTTGGCTTCAGTTTTCTCATTTTTTTTTTCTAAGTCCAAAAACTGACAGAAAAACGGATTGGTGTAATAAACACCCTGTCCGTTTTTCTATGGAGCTCCAAACATTGCCCTGTCCGTTTTTGAGTCAAAAACGTTGCATGCAACGTTTTTGGCATCAGTTAAAAAACGCATGCGTTTTCATGCGTTTTTTTAACATGGGGCCCTATGGGAAACGCATGCGCGAACGCATGCAAACGCGCATTCGTTTGCGCATGCGTTCGCGCATGCGTTTTTTTTAATGAAAATTCCAAAAACGTTCAGGAGTGCAGGAGGCTCAAAAAGCACCCAGAAAAAAAACGGATTGGTGATGAAAATCACTTCCAAAAACGGATTTCTATGTGTGACCACAGCCTGAGGCTGGGGTTCCACATAAGCCCTCAGTCTGTTTTTGGCTTCAGTTTTCTCATTTTTTTTTTCTAAGTCCAAAAACTGACAGAAAAACGGATTGGATGTAATAAACACCCTGTCCGTTTTTCTATGGAGCTCCAAACATTGCCCTGTCCGTTTTTGAGTCAAAAACGTTGCATGCAACGTTTTTGGCATCATTAAAAAACGCATGCGTTTTCATGCGTTTTTTTTAACATGGGGCCCTATGGGAAACGCATGCGCGAACGCATGCAAACGCGCACTTGCGTTTGCGCATGCGTTCGCGCATGCGGTTTTTTTAATGAAAAATTCCAAAAACGTTCAGGAGTGCAGGAGGCTCAAAAAGCACCCAGAAAAAAACGGATTGGTGATGAAAATCACTTCCAAAAACGGATTTCTATGTGTGACCACAGCCTGAGGCTGGGGTTCCACATAAGCCCTCAGTCCGTTTTTGGCTTCAGTTTTCTCATTTTTTTTTTTCTAAGTCCAAAAACTGACAGAAAAACGGATTGGATGTAATAAACACCCTGTCCGTTTTTCTATGGAGCTCCAAACATTGCCCTGTCCGTTTTTGAGTCAAAAACGTTGCATGCAACGTTTTTGGCATCATTTAAAAAACGCATGCGTTTTCATGCGTTTTTTTTAACATGGGGCCCTATGGGAAACGCATGCGCGAACGCATGCAAACGCGCACTTGCGTTTGCGCATGCGTTCGCGCATGCGTTTTTTTAATGAAAATTCCAAAAACGTTCAGGAGTGCAGGAGGCTCAAAAAGCACCCAGAAAAAAACGGATTGGTGATGAAAATCACTTCCAAAAACGGATTTCTATGTGTGACCACAGCCTGAGGCTGGGGTTCCACATAAGCCCTCAGTCTGTTTTTGGCTTCAGTTTTCTCATTTTTTTTTTCTAAGTCCAAAAACTGACAGAAAAACGGATTGGATGTAATAAACACCCTGTCCGTTTTTCTATGGAGCTCCAAACATTGCCCTGTCCGTTTTTGAGTCAAAAACGTTGCATGCAACGTTTTTGGCATCATTTAAAAAACGCATGCGTTTTCATGCGTTTTTTTAACATGGGGCCCTATGGGAAACGCATGCGCGAACGCATGCAAATGCGCACTTGCGTTTGCGCATGCGTTCGCGCATGCGTTTTTTTAATGAAAAGTCCAAAAACGTTCAGGAGTGCAGGAGGCTCAAAAAGCACCTAGAAAAAAACGGATTGGTGATGAAAATCACTTCCAAAAACGGATTTCTATGTGTGACCACAGCCTAACCCTGTTTGTGCACCTTTTTTCTGCTTTTTTCTGATTTTTGACCATTTGTGTTTCTTTGCAGTGGTTGTCCCACAGTTGCTGTTATATTTGCCTAAGGATCTACATATATCTTCATCATAAAATCCCATTAAAAGACATTTAAGTTTGTGACTTCACCGTGAAAAAATGTGAAAATGTTAACATGGTATGAATACCTTTCAAACATTATTTGACATAACAAACTGATTTTATCTGCCGATACACCAACCTGATGCACATTACAAAACAGTCACACCAACAGCTGGGATCAGTTGTGTGAGCAGATTGGACTAGTGAATAGAAGTGACAGTTTGCTATAGATGTACTGTCATGTCTATCCTCCAGTGTGTATCCGGAGAGAAGAGTCAGCGCAGCTGGTGGCTTTGTCACATCCAAGCAGGCAGGGCTATCCCTCCCAAGCAAGGAAACCTTATGTTTGTCAAAATGAATCAGGCATGGATCATTGTCAATTCTCATTCACCTATGGTCTTGCTTCACTGTCCGTTGTGTGCCTTCTACACAGTTCTGTTGTCCAGTGCCAATGGCCAACACTCAGCTGGGAATCTACTCCCTGCTCATCATGTCATCTATTCTGTAAAACTGTAATACTCTTGTTGGCTTGCTAGATCCAATTCTAATTCTCTAATATGCACCATGTGAGAGAGAAAGCTAAAGAGAGCTACAAATAAGTAAAACAAGTAAAATCTGAGGAACCTAAATGAGGTGAAAGGAGAACAAGCTGGGAAGGAAAACTAACTGATTGCAGAAACTAATCTGGTGTTTACCATATAAGGTAAACCTCTTAGCTAAAGGGATGACACTCTTAAACCCAAGTCCACCTAGAGGTATAGCCAGCAAGGAAGTGCAGTAAAAGGTGAATATATAAAACTTAGACCAGAATGTGATAGGGCAAACTAAAATGGGAAAATGAGAAAGACTCCAGCTGCACAACTGAAAACACCACCTCAGACTCCCTAAAAAGCCATTGAGGGACTTCTTATACTTCCTGAAGGGTCATAGAGGAGGTAACAACACACTATCAAGAAGGGGAGAGGAATGTGAGCAGGAACATACAAAAACCCAAAGTAAAAAAATGAAAACATGTTCATATAAGGTGGAGAGGGAAAGCTAAAGAGAGCTAGAAATAAGTGGATTGAGTTTATACCTCTGTGGAACCTATATGATGTGAAAGGAGAAGGTGCTGGATAGGAAAATAAACTAACGCACTGCAGAAACTAATCTGGTGTTTACTCAATAAGGAAAACCCTTTAGCTAAAGGGCTGGAACAATTAAATACAAGTCCACCTAGAGCTAAAGCCAGCAAGGAAGTGTAGTGAAAGGTGAATATATAAAACTCCAATCAGAATGGGAAAGGGCAGGCCAAAATGGGAAAATTTGCAAGATCCTATCTGCATAACTAGAAACAACACCTCAAAAGGATATCAAGGGGATTCTCTTACCTCCTCAAGGACCCGAGGGGAAGCCACAACACACTCTCAACAAGGGAAGAGGAATGTGAGCAGGAACATACAAAATCCCAAAGTAAAAATATGAAAACCTGTTCATATAAGGTAGAGAGGGAAAGTAAAAGAGAGCTAGAAATAAGTGGATCAAGTTAAACCTCTGAGGAACCTAAATGATGTGAAAGGAGAAGGTGCTGGAAAGGAAAACAAACTCACTGCAGAAAACCCTTTAGCTGAAGTGCTGGAACAGTTAAACACAGGTCCACCTGGAGGTAACCTAGATCAAGAAGGTACAAAAACCCAGAGTTAAAAAAACAAAAACAAAACATGTTCATATAAATGAGAGAAGGAAAGTAAAGAGAGCTATGAATAAGTGGATGCAGTTAAAATTCCCCAAAACCTAAACGAGGTGAAAGGGAAAGCTGCTATCTCACTTTACAAATTAATCTGGTGTTTACTCAATAAGGTAAACCCCTTAGTTGAAAGGCTGAAACTCCTAAACACAAGTCCACCTAGAGGTATAGCCAGCAAGGGAGTGCAGTGAAAGGCGAACAAACAAAACTCAAACCAGAATGAAATACAGCAGACTAAAATGAAAAAATGAGAAACACATGGAGAAGAAAAAAATTTAGAAGAACAAAGACAATTGGAACCATCAGCATTTGATCATGGAAGAAAAGGCAATAGCCCAGAAGACAGAGGAGCCAACTATGCAGCCACATCAAATCACCAAATTGAACCATGACAGTAGACCAATTCTATGATGGGCCACTGGACCCGCAGAATCCCCTATCATGTGATGGAACTCCCTCACCTGGTGACCTGCATGAAGATCCTCTGAAGGTAGAAGAAGGCAAGGAACTAAGGATGTTTCACACACAGAGACACCTTTCAGTCGAGTCAAAATTGATAATGCTGATGATGATAATTATGATATGACAGCGTGGCGCCCCTGTGATCAGGAGGCCACAAAGGGAACTGCAGCCAGGCAGGTAGGACAATAGTTGCACACCAACACCCTCACAGCCCACACAACCCACGTACAGTAGAGGGCAGCATCCAGCCCTGAGCTTGGAGTCTCTAGGCAGGCGAGGTGTGGTGGATTTAGAGGAGTGGGTTGGGCACACACGTAGTCAGGTGACTGACAGTAGAAATAGTGAAGGGGAGGAGGAAGGAGTTCAGTAGGCCCAGGGTGCCGAGCAGCAAAGACACAGACCAGCAGCATGCTGAGGAGCACGGCACAGGCCGAGAGACAGCAGCAGGCCGAATAAAGCTGAGCAGGAAGAAAGATTCATATGTCCTGGAAGAGTGAGGTGTAGGAGCGCAGAATCTGTACCGAGCCAGGGTGAGCCGGAGGAGAGAGAAAGCACGTCCGAAGCCAGATTCCCAGGAGTGTGAGAGGAAGAGAGGGACGGTAATACCCGGGCCCTAGACTTACAGCTGAGACGACCGACTGCAGGCGGAGTAGCCCTCCTATGATACTGGAAGACGCAGAGGGAGAGAGCCTGGTAGAGCCTCACCTTGAAGACTGCTGGAGGCTGGGCTGAGTAGAGTGTCGGCTCTAAAGGGGACCGTAGTTTTACCCGGCATCCCCAGACAACCGTGGGGACCACAGCTAAACGTTAGGGTCCCTACCTCAAAGGACAGGCAGCTCAGTGACAAACAGGAGGACCCACAAGGGCCCGAGTCACCGCCATACTGTCCGGAGACACCCACCAAGTGAACACAGAACGTTAACAGCCCGGAGAGGATACAGAGATAGTGTGAGGGGTCACAGAGTGAGACCTGGCTGCAGAGAGTAAAGGGAACCCCAGAGGGGAGAGGGAGCCCGTGTATTGAACTGAAGTGAGACTTGTAAGAACTGTAACTGAACTGTGAGCTGTATTGAAGAGCTTTGAGAGTAAACACGAAAAACCCTGAATCTGACTCCCTTGTTTCTCTGCGTGAATGCTATTTCCTCCGTATAGGATTAAGGCAACCCTCCACCTGCAGAGCCACAGCCTGTCAGCTCCAGCACAGAGGAAGGAACCTTGCAGCATCTGCATAGTAAGTGTACTACACACTCCACAATAGACTCTAACCCTTACTGCCCCGGGGAACACAGTTCTACCCACTGGAACTACTCCATCTACGCTGTCATTACATCATCCCCGGAGGTTCTGCAGCAGCGGAGGCCCCATCACTGGCCGCACATAGTGGGTGGCGTCACGACTGACAATCCCCTGTAAATATTCCCCTTTATTTGCCAGGGCCCGGGACACGGTCCGGACCAGGACCAACCGTGACTTCCCCAGTAGCAGACCCGGTCCGGTATTGAGTACCCCCATCCCAGTAGGCTCGACAACAGTGTGGTAGACAAGACCTGAGAAAAATGCTAAAGAGGTGATGTCATTAGAGTAACAGGTTGGTGGCATTGGCAATCAAAAGCTATGCAGACATCTAGCTAAAAGATCTTCTGGGAAAGATCTGTTTTGTCTCCTATCAGCTTGGGAGAGGTTGATGCCGTAACACCTTGGTGTAGGAGCTTCAACAGCACCTGAAAGCTGTTGTAGCAGTTTTGATGCTGGTGTTTCCTATGAGTCTAGAGTTGGAATTCATTCAATGTTGCTAGAGGACCAATCTGTACAGAGTCCTGCTGGTTACAGAGAAGGAAGATAAGCGATGGATGTCCGAGCATAAATAGTGATGGGCGAATCTACTCGCTAGGACTCGTTACTCGGCGAGTAGTAAGGGACTCGCAGGACTCGCTACTCGGCGAGTTTCCCAGCGAGGACTCGCAAAGTAGCGAGTCCAATGCAAGTAAATGGGAATCCTAGTTTTACTAGCGAGACTCGCTATATCACATCGCTATGTAGCTTGAATCTGCCCCAAATCGTTTAGAGAATGGCACCGCTTCACGGATACCCGCTGTAAGTAGCGATTCCGAGCGAGTCGTAGCGACTCCTAGCGAATCCTAGCGAGTCTACGAATCCGAGTCCTGTATTCTGTATTCGGGACTCGCGAATACAGAATCTGTTATGTTCCGACAAATCTTCCGAGACAGCCTAGCGTGTTAGGTCAGACAAACTTGTGAAGATGGACAAGGATGTTAGCCAATCTTATTCAGTAATGCCACAGCCCTCTTCTTGTGGCATTACTATGATTGGCTTCTGTCCATCGTGATGGCTATGTCATCGATGACAGGCAAGGCTGTATATAAGCCTTGCCACCGCCATTTTGAGCACATTTCTCTGAAGATCTGAGCTAGAACAGGGTGAGGTAGATTCTGGAGCAGATCATAGGGATTGTCAGTGAGTGTAGGGAACTTCAAGATTCCTTATATTAACCCCAAACAGCTCTTGTGAGAGCTAGCAGGAGGACAGAGGAGTACTGTGTACTGTGACACTGTAGGCAGGCAGGGAAGCAGGGAGCTGCAGCCTTTACAGTGTTCACAGGAGCGACCTCATAGCTTCGCTTACTCACTCAGCTGTTCTAATAGCTGAAGTGAGAGGCTTAGGTGAGGTACTATTTACAATTTTTTGCCAGCTGATAGATTTTGGGTCCTAAAAACCCCTTCAGCGTTATTTTGTCTGTGGCAGAACAGTGCGTTGCTGCTCTCCTAGCTGCAAATAGCACGTACGCCACCTACTTCTGCGACTAATTGTGCGCACTTAATAATTTTTTTCAGGGAATAGTGTGCTGCTTCACTGCCAAGTGTTAGCACACACTTAACCCGCCAGTAAGTGACGCCTGCAGCAACACCAAACTCCATCTCGGTGGCTGTGCGCACTTTCTAATTTTTTCAGGGAATAGTGTAGTGCTTCACTGGAAAGTGTTAGCACACACTTAACCCGCCAGTAAGTGACGCCTACAGCAACACCAAACTCCATCTCGGTGGCTGTGCGCACTTTCTAATTTTTTCAGGGAATAGTGTAGTGCTTCACTGTCAAGTGTTAGCACACACTTAACCCGCCAGTAAGTGACGCCTGCAGCAACACCAAACTCCATCTCGGTGGCTGTGCGCACTTTCTAATTTTTTCAGGGAATAGTGTGGTGCTTCACTGTCAAGTGTTAGCACACACTTAACCCGCCAGTAAGTGACGCCTGCAGCAACACCAAACTCCATCTCGGTGGCTGTGCGCACTTTCTAATTTTTTCAGGGAATAGTGTAGTGCTTCACTGCCAAGTGGTAGCACACACTTAACCCGCCAGTAAGTGACGCCTGCAGCAACACCAAACTCCATCTCGGTGGCTGTGCGCACTTTCTCATTTTTTCAGGGAATAGTGTGGTGCTTCACTGTCAAGTGTTAGCACACACTTAACCCGCCAGTAAGTGACGCCTGCAGCAACACCAAACTCCATCTCGGTGGCTGTGCGCACTTTCTAATTTTTTCAGGGAATAGTGTAGTGCTTCACTGTCAAGTGTTAGCACACACTTAACCCGCCAGTAAGTGACGCCTGCAGCAACACCAAACTCCATCTCGGTGGCTGTGCGCACTTTCTAATTTTTTCAGGGAATAGTGTAGTGCTTCACTGCCAAGTGGTAGCACACACTTAACCCGCCAGTAAGTGACGCCTGCAGCAACACCAAACTCCATCTCGGTGGCTGTGCGCACTTTCTAATTTTTTCAGGGAATAGTGTGCTGCTTCACTGTCAAGTGTTAGCACACACTTAACCCGCCAGTAAGTGACGCCTACAGCAACACCAAACTCCATCTCGGTGGCTGTGCGCACTTTCTAATTTTTTCAGGGAATAGTGTAGTGCTTCACTGCCAAGTGGTAGCACACACTTAACCCGCCAGTAAGTGACGCCTGCAGCAACACCAAACTCCATCTCGGTGGCTGTGCGCACTTTCTAATTTTTTCAGGGAATAGTGTAGTGCTTCACTGCCAAGTGTTAGCACACACTTAACCCGCCAGTAAGTGACGCCTGCAGCAACACCAAACTCCATCTCGGTGGCTGTGCGCACTTTCTAATTTTTTCAGGGAATAGTGTGGTGCTTCACTGTCAAGTGTTAGCACACACTTAACCCGCCAGTAAGTGACGCCTGCATCAACACCTAACTCCATCTCGGTGGCTGTGCATTTGTCAACAATGTCCCAAAAACACCAAATTCCCAAAAACCAGTCTGCAAAGGGACAGGGACGAGGTCGGGGCCCTAGCAGTCGTGAACAACAAGGCACTGGTAGAAGTAGACAGACAAGGATTGATCGATCCACCTTCCTGCTGTCTAAATTTCCCAGTACTCAACCGAAACGTGTCTTGAGGCCGGAAGATCAAGACCAAATAACATCTTGGATGGCTGACAAGACCTCGACCACGGGTTCTGGCAGCACACAATCATCCTTGACACCATATTCAAGTGCCGCTACTGACAACGCGGGGTCATCTAATCCACAAAATCTTCCTATTTCCTCAAGCCATCGCCAGACGGAGGAAAATTTAGACCGCGAACTTGGGCATTCGGAAGATTTATTTGGTTCTTATCAGCCATTCAGACAACCGGACCTTTCTTTGTCACTGCCTGAACAGATACTTGAACCAGACGTACATTCCATCTATGGACAAAGTTTGGATTCACCTCGTCCTGAAGAACGTCCCTTTCAACAAAGCCATAGACCGTCTCAGGAGGTGGAGGATGATGATGATGATGAGACACACATCTCATCTGGCCAGCCTGACCAGTCACGTTATCCAGATGACTTTGAGGAGGAGGGGGTGGATGATGAGACCACTGATCCAACCTGGACACTTGACATGCAGAGCCAACAGAGCAGCCAGGAGGAGGAAAGTGGTTATGTACCACCGCCTAAAGCACCCAGGCTTACTCCTTTATCCCGAATCCAAGCTGTGACAACAGTAGCCCAAATTGTGTCAACTGTTGCACAAACTGTACCAACTGTTGCCCCAACTTTATGAACAGTTGGCCAAAATGTGTCTACAGTTTGTGTTGGCCAGACTCATCCTTCAGTTCCTACACCACAACCTAAAGGACGAACATCCATTGTCTGGAAATTTTTCAAAGATAGCCCATCAGTACCAAATGTGGTTATATGTAACATCTGCTATGCCAGGCTGAGCAGAGGCCAGGGCAAAGTAAACTTGAGCACCAGCAGTATGCGAAAACACATGACTCTTAAGCACCCAAGTCAGTGGTTGGCCCATCAGGGTTCGACATCAGGGCCTTCTGACCTCAACACCGTTATGCCACTTCAGAATCGTCCTTCACCATCTACTGTTCATGCAGCAGCTCCTACTCATACGATCTCACCACAAGCTGCGTTAGACCAGAGATATGACAGTAGTCAAGTGACTTGTGAGTCTGCGCCAATTGTCCAGTTGTCTGTTCCACAGCTGTATGAGAGGCAGCGGAAACACCCATCCACACACCCTTTTTCTCGACAAATGACAGCGCAAATTTCTAAGCTGTTAGCTGTAGAAATGCTGCCATTTAGGCTTGTTGATACTGAGGCTTTTAGGGAGTTGTTGGCTGTGGCAGCACCACGATACACTGTCCCCAGTCGCAATTTTTTTTCACGTACTGCCATACCCGCGCTACATCTGCACGTGGTTAACAACTTGAAGCGTGCACTGACAAATGCTGTGAGCGGAAAAGTTCACCTGACAACTGATACCTGGACAAGTACTTGTGGACAGGGCAGATACATATCCCTGACAGCTCACTGGATCAACCTTGTCGAGAGTGTCCCAAAGTGTAATAGTGGAATATCTGCGATCCTACCAACTCCACGAATAGCGGGCACAGCATCATTCCGGGTGTCCGCGTCCTCATATACTTCTACAACACAATGTGCGTCTTCAACTTCCTTGACCACTGCTGATTTGTCCGCCACATCACGTCAAAGTTGGGAGCTTTGCAGTACTGCATCAGCCAGGCGACAACAGGCTCTTCTTAAGCTCATCTGTCTAGGTGACACACCTCACACTGCAAACGAGCTGTGGAAAGGTGTTAAACAACAGACAGATGAGTGGCTGGCCCCACTGCAACTACAAGCAGGTCTTGTTGTCAGTGATAACGGACGAAACCTTGTTGCAGCAATAAAGCTCGGTAAACTTCAACACGTGCCTTGCATGGCTCACGTACTGAATCTTGTAGTTCAGAAATTCTTGAAAAATTACCCAGAGTTATCTGATCTACTAGAGAAGGTGCGTAGAAATTGCGGACATTTCCGACATTCATCAACGGCACTTGCAAATCTATCTGCCCTTCAACAGCAATTTAATTTGCCCAAACACAGATTAATTTGCGACATGCCCACACGATGGAATTCTACATTCCATATGTTGGCTAGGTTCAATGAGCAGCAGAGGGCTATAGCGGAATATCAGCTGCAACATGCCCGTCACCCAGGAAGTAATACAAGACACATTGGTACGATGGAGTGGGTCTGGATCGCTGACCTTTGCGAGGTTCTAGAGAACTTCGATTACTGCACAAAACTGGTCAGCGGTGATGAGTCCATTATTAGTCTCACCATCCCCATGCTGTGTTTGCTTAAAGATTCTCTCCTGAATCTTAAAACAGAATCATTGAGGGCACAGCAGAGGGCTATGGATCCACATTTTAACATCCAGGATCAGAGCCAGCAAAGCCAATTTCAGCCGGCAACATTGGCTGCAGAACAAAACAGTGATGAGGAAGATGAAGACGATTTATTTCTCCATGGTACTGAGGTGCACCCTGATGGAACTCCCAACCCCAGTTTTATGTCGGTACAGCATGGGTGGGCTGAAGAGCAGGAGGCGGAGACCGATTTTGAGACCATGATGCCTATTGTTCATCAGTCTGGTGACACAGAAGACATGAGTCTTTGTAGCCTAGCACACATGTCTGACTTCATGTCTCAATGTCTGTCCCAGGATCCACGCGTCATTAACATCTATGACAGCGACCTCTACTGGTTGTCAACATTCCTTGACCCACGCTACAAAGACAAGTTTCCATCACTGCTGTTGCAGTCACCAAGGGGCTTAACGATGGATTATTTCAAAAGTGTGGTGGTTGACAATTTAATGTCAATTTCACCATCTGACTCCGCTATACCACGAACAAGCAGCTCTTTGCCACAGCAGCCTTTGGTTCGAACACAAACTGCCACATTGTCAAGAAGAGGTGGTGGTAAGATGTCCACCAACTGGGCGATGTTCAACAGACCTTCCAATCTGCAACGGATTGTGCCTACGGTCCCCTTGTCTAGGAGACAAACATTGTCAAACATGTTGAACGAGTATGTGTGTGACACTACCAGCTTCTTAACCGACCCCTCTGTACCCTTTAATTACTGGGTTTCCAAGCTTCACGCTTGGACTGAGCTGTCTTTGTATGCCTTGGAGTTGCTGGCCTGCCCAGCTGCTAGTGTGACATCAGAGCGTGTTTTTAGTGCCGCTGGGGAATTGTCACTGATAGAAGGTCACGGCTGACTACAGAAAATGCCGACAGACTCACTCTCATTAAGTTTAACAAGGACTGGATATCATCAAAGTTCTTAACCCCTTCAGACGAGAGTACCCAAACCTAGAGGGACATTTTCAAATTTGTTACGTTTGGCTCAGTGCGGTTTAAACATTATGTCCTCTTCTGACACAAAGGATAAACAATGTCCCTCTGCTAAGAAGATTGGATAAATAATGTTCCTGCTACACTTGCTGCATGACAACAAAACTACACAATCAGTGTCAGTAATGTTACTTTAATAATGCATGCACTTGTGATGTTTTTTGACCGTTGAATTATGTCAGACAATCCAAAACAGTCTGTTGGCTGAATTTTTTAAGGCAACAAGCCTATGCCTGCATTGTGGGCATTTCTCAAACTGAAATAAAACATATAGTTTGGCTCAAGTGCCTTGCATAAATTTTAAAAATGTTGATCCCGCCCCTTGGGCTAATTTTTTGAGGCTACAAGCCTATACCTGCATCGAATACGTTGCTTGTACTATGCTCTCAGGACAAGCAAATAGTATGGGCCACGCGCCCTCCTCAACTTCCAAATAGAGTTGATCTCGCCCCTTGGGCTAATTCTTTGAGGCTACAAGCCTATACCTGCATCGAATACGTTGCTTGTACTATGCTCTCAGGACAAGCAAATAGTATGGGCCACGCGCCCTCCTCAACTTCCAAATAGAGTTGATCTCGCCCCTTGGGCTAATTTTTTGAGGCTACAAGCCTATACCTGCATCGAATACGTTGCTTGTACTATGCTCTCAGGACAAGCAAATAGTATGGGCCACGCGCCCTCCTCAACTTCCAAATAGAGTTGATCTCGCCCCTTGGGCTAATTTTTTGAGGCTACAAGCCTATACCTGCATCGAATACGTTGCTTGTACTATGCTCTCAGGACAAGCAAATAGTATGGGCCACGCGCCCTCCTCAACTTCAAAATAGAGTTGATCTCGCCCCTTGGGCTAATTTTTTGAGGCAACAAGCCTATACCTGCATCGAATACGTTTCTTGTACTATGCTCTCAGGACAAGCAAATAGTATGGGCCACGCGCCCTCCTCAACTTCCAAATAGAGTTGATCTCGCCCCTTGGGCTAATTTTTTGAGGCTACAAGCCTATACCTGCATCGAATACGTTGCTTGTACTATGCTCTCAGGACAAGCAAATAGTATGGGCCACGCGCCCTCCTCAACTTCAAAATAGAGTTGATCTCGCCCCTTGGGCTAATTTTTTGTGCCAACAGGCCTATGCCTGCATCGAAAACGTGGCTTGTACTAAGATCCTGCTGGAGCATGGCGAAGGGTCCCACTGTACGCTACGTAGATAACGCGTAGACGCGCTCTGTTGCAAGTAGACGTCCCAGCCTATCGCATCTGTGTTCCCAGTGTTGTTGCCATACCGAGTCATTAAGTAACCCCCCCACAAACACAGGCACTATTTATTTGTCAGCAACATTTGTATGTGCAGTCATGATTTTCCACATAATAACCAAGGTGCCTTCATGCGCCATGCGGGCCGTAAAGTACTTGCTAATGATGATGACTTTAAGCCCACCCACAAAAAAAACCTACACATCCATTCCCTCAAAAAAGACAGACACAAAGCAGTTTTTGTCAACTGGGTATTATTTCGCCATAATGGCAAAGATGTCAGAATATTTTTTTTTTTTTTTTTTTGGGTTTAAACTTTGTAAAAACAAATAATAACATAACAAAGAAATTGTGCAATGCACAGGAACAAAAAATAAACAAAAAAAAAAAAGGGGTCTACAGCTGGTGGTAGGTTGCCGCATCCTCCGGCCTTGGCTGTAACGTGGCACCATCACCCTGGTCGTTGAGTAGGTCCAGGGCCCCATGCAGTACCTCACCCAGTGGTTGGAAGCCTGTAGGCTGGGGCATCTGGGCCGGTTGGCCTTGGCTTGGTAGGCCCCTGATTCTTGGACACCACCTCTGGGTCGCAACATACCTGTCCCGGGGTGTGGCCCTGTCCAGGATGTTAGATCTGCTGAGCCGCCACTCCTCCAAAAAATCAAACACCTGCCCAGGATGGTTTGGGGGCCTACACGCATCGAGGACAATGTGTATTGCTGACCATGCCCGCAGTCGTCTCTCGAATGGAATGTCATCCAAGAACGGTATGAGACTGCGGGCAAAGTCAGCACTACACTGTCCTCTGCGGTCTTGTGGTGCCCCCGGGATCAGAGCAGGGCTGCTGGGGTTCCAGTGACTCCCCACACTGCTGCTGGCAGTCGGCACTGGAGGGCGCTGGTGTGGCCCTTCATCCTCCTCTTCTTGTATCTGCAGCCCCAAAGGTGGTGGTGGTGGTGGCGGCGGTGGTGGTGGTGGTGGTGGTGGTGGCGGTGGTGGTTGTGGTGGCGGCGGTGGTGGTGGTGGTGGCGGTGGTGGTGGTGGTGGTGGTGCTACTCCCTCCTCCTCATCTGGTGGGGGTTGAGGGGCCTCCCTCCCCTCCTCAGGCAGCTGTGGTGGCGGGTTCCAACGCCGCCTCCGAAAGTGAGCAGCTCTGTGGGTAAATATAAAAAACATTTGGTGAATGGGTTGCCTTTGGAAACAAAACCATAGGCCAAACATAACATGTGCACGCTTTTTTGACTCAGTGTATCTGTGTATTCTGTGTCTTTTCATTGTTGCCCTTAAGATGGAATTGCAGCAAATAAATTAATGACATTTTTGGCTCATGCCTCAAACTATATTGTATGTGTGGGTAGTGTTGCTCCACGATTTTTTGCCATTACATTACAAATTTTAAAATTAGTCTGCACTATTACACTGTGCCCTGACTTAGGCAGGACAGCTATGTAGTCACTTGAAGACATATTAGTGGCCACAACTAATGTTTTGACTTTTTGTGGAAACTTTATGTGGACAAAGCTATAGCCTGACACTGTGAGGCAAACACATTATTCAGGGTTCTTTGTCATCAGATGGACACAAAAACACACAGTGTGGACGGCCTTGGTCTCAATGCACATAACCAAGATCTATAGGGCAGGTGAGCAAGACAGGAAATGGAGTCCTGCAGCATAGGTGACACATGAGCATTTGGCGTTAGTGGCCTACACTCCTTGTTGCTGCCATGTATGCTAATCAGAAATGTCTTGGTAAATAAAACACAACAAACAGATGGCTTGGGATTTGAAACGACTGTAATGGACATAGAGTATGGGGTTGTCTTTGAGCAGCAGGTCACACATCGTTGGTGCCAAACAAGGTGGTATGCACAGATGGACAGTTTTAGTTATTCCAACGGGGCCGAACAAAAAAACGGGAACAGCAAGGACAAACCTCGGGTTTCCTAAAGGACCTTGGACATAAAAGGCTGTTGCACTTAAAATATGGCCCTCTTTAGTTTGATTTAATACAGCATTAATACGCTATCTTTTCCGGAGGATTCGTAATGTGGCCATGAGTTAACGATTGGGATGGGCGAATCTACTCGCTAGGACTCGTTACTCGGCGAGTAGTAAGGGACTCGCAGGACTCGGTACTCGGCGAGTTTCCCAGTGATGACTCGCACGAGTCCAATGCAAATCAATATCAATCCTAGTTTTGTCAGAAACGCTGACAAAACTAGGATTGCCATTGTTTGCATTGGACTCGTGCGAGTCATCACTGGCTACTGTGCCAGTGATAGCAGGGAAACTCGCAAAGTAACTGCTGTTTCTTTGCGAGCCGAGTCCAGCTGTCTTCTCTGTGCAGCTCCAGGGTCCTAGAACCTGCCTGCTCACAGAGATGATGTAGCAGTGCTGAGATTATTCTCAGTCTGCTCATTCCCTGTGCATGTAGCAGAGAGGACATCGCGTTTTGGACTACGTCGGACGGAAGAGGATTTTTTTAATTAAAGATGGAGTCCCTAATGGCTTTTTTTTTTATTTCAAATAAAAAATTTTCTCTGTGTTTTTTTAACCCTTTATTGGAGATTCTTAGTGGCTGGGTCAAACGTGGCCTGACATTAAGAATCTCGGGCTTAATACCAGCTTGTATAACAAAGCTGGTATTAACCCCTTTATTACCCAGCGTGCTACCGCCACCAGGGCCGCTGGAAGAGCGGGGTTCAGCGCCAGAGGATGGCGCTTCAATGAACGCGCCATCTTCTGGGCGGCTGCGGGCTGCAATTTGCAGCGGGGGGTGCCCAGAAAGCTTGGGCATCCCTGCGCTGCGGATTCCAGCCCTCAGCTGCTTAGCTGTACCTGGCTAGACATAGAAATTGCGCGGAGCCCCACGCATTTTTTTAAAATTATTTAATGAATTTCAGAGTCAGAGTCTCAGAGTCAGAATCTCAGAATTTCATGAAATAATTTAAAAAAAATGCGTGGGGCTCCGCGCAATTTCTATGTCTAGCCAGGTACAGCTAAGCAGCTGGGGGCTGGAATCCGCAGCGCAGGGATGCCCAAGCTTTCTGGGCACCCCCCGCTGCAAATTGCAGCCCGCAGCCGCCCCAGAAGATGGCGCGTTCATTGAAGTGCCATCCTCTGACGCTGAACCCCGCTCTTCCAGCGGCCCTGGTAGCGGTGGCACGCTGGGTAATAAAGAGGTTAGGGCCAGCTTTGTATTATCAGCTGGCCCTAAGCCCGAAATTTATGGTGGTCACGCCAATATTAGACATGACCGCCATGAATTTCTATTAAATTGTTTTAAAAAAAACACAACACAAAGAAAATTTTTTATTAGAAATAAAAAAAAAAGCCATTAGGGACTCCATCTTTAATTAAAAAAATCCTCTTCCGTCCGACGCAGTCCAAAACGCGATGTCCTCTCTGCTACATCCCCTGTGTATAGATATAGATCTCTATGCACAGGGAATGAGCAGACTGAGAACAATCTCAGCTCTGCTACATCATCTCTGTGCACAGACATTCATGTCTGTACACAGGGAATGAGCAGACTGAGAACAATTTCAGCTCTGCTACATCAGGCAGCAGGCGGGCTCTAGGACCCTGGAGCTGGCAGCCAACACAGAGGAGACAGGACTCTTATCTGTGCGAGTCAGCGATTACTTACAAAGTAAACGAGCAATGCAAATAAATGACAAAACTAGGATTGCTTCAGGCTGAAGCTTCCGAGACACATCTGCGAGTTGTAAATCTCACACTACTCGCTATTACTCGCTTCCCCATTCATTAACATTGGACTCGCTAGACTCGCAACGAGTAGCGAGTCCTGGGCTCGGACTCGCTAGAGTCAAGCGATTCCGAGTAATTTAGGATTCGCCCATCACTAGTTAACGACAAAAAAAGTAAAATTCACATGTGGGCCCTAATATCTACACCATCACCTTGCAGCCCCAAATAAACCCATGGGAAAACTGAACCACACATATTTGTAGTGATACAGGGTATGTTCTGAAATGTGTGTGAATGTGTCAGCAATCTGGGATGGTGTACAAACAGTTTAGTGCAAAAGGGGTATATCCTTGCAACGTTATTTTGCCGAAAAAAACACCCACAACTAAATGTGTAGGGATGTATGTGGCCCTTATGCAAGTCGAGGCCATTAGGAACTGATACAACTGAGGCTTATGACAGGCAAACCAGACAGGGCCACAGACCTTAGAGGCCATTGGAGGGAAGAACATGGCTTTGTTCCACAAACATGCCAACAATAATAGCTAATTGTGAGGTCACGGAACATTGTGTCTGACCACCCTGCAGAACATTGCTTATTTGTCCAAACGTCACAATGTGACTATAAATGTGTATGTCCTGGATCATTGCCAAAGGTAATAGAATTGTGTTGCACCATGGCAGAAACAAACCCCTGTGTGGGTATGTAAACCAGCACACTCATTATAGAGCTTCATACGTACATTGTGTGCCCTCGTGGACAGGGTCCTCTCCTCTTGTACCTGTATGACCTGATAGTCTTCATGGACTGGTTTTTGTCGTTAACCCTTATCCTCATGTAAAGTGCCATGGAACCTAATGGCGCTATATTAAAAAATAATAATAACAATAATAGTAAACAACAGTGCGGCAGACACATACCTTGGCATACAGGCCACCGGTTCCAGAAATGACAGCCGTTCATAGTGGCAATATATTATCCCGTGACCAGCTTCCGGGCCCCCCTCCATGATCCTCCGGTGTTGCCGCTTAAATTGGTCGCGGCAGCTCCTCCAGCGCTTCATAATGTGGTCAACTGTGAAATGATTTCAAACCGGGTTTAGACCTCTTTAACATTTGAAACACTAAAAGTATGTGTACAAATCAACAATAACATTTTAATCATGTTGTGTGTGAAATGTGTATACAAGGCACATGGAAACGACAGTGTGGAACATCATCAACAGCATTACGGACATTGAGCTCACGTGGCCACAATCACAAATGGGGCAGGGCACATGTCAACGCATAGAGAATGTAATAGTGCGGGCACCAGACTCCGCTCATTAGTGGTATTTATATACACCCAACCCCCTGGCCTTCAGAGCCAGGAGGAACAGCCCTTAAACTAAGTGTACTATTGTGAACCCATCCAAATATAGGCAACCATGCCAAGGCGCATTATAACACATTGAGGGCCCTGTATACCCTACTATGGGGGCCCTGTATGCCCACGGGGGCCCTGTATACCCACTGCTGGGGTCTTGTATACCCACGGGGGGGCTGTAGACCCTACTATGAGGGCCCTGTATAACCACTGGGGGCCATGTATACCCAGTGCTGGGGGACCTGTGTACCCACGGGGGGGCTGTATACCCTAATATCGGTGGCATATATACACACTGGGGGGGCCTGTATACTCTGCAGGTGGAGCTGTATACTCTGCTGGGGGGATGTCTAACAGTGATAGCCGCTGTATACAAGAATGGCGGTCAATATGGTTTCCCACTTTTTTGGGGCTAAAGTAGGGGGGTCGGCTTATACACGGGTCGGCTTATACACGACTATATACGGTAAATGCAATATAACTTGTGAACACATTTAACTCACCCATATTGCTCTGCACATCATGGCCACAACGATGAAACGTTGGGAAAACGCTCTGTGCGATCTCCCTCCAGGCCGTAGTCCGCTGGACATTATCCCCATATGCAGGGTCAGTGGGCAGCCAAAGCAGGGGCCGAGCCTCCACCAGAGCAATTAATTGCAGGGTGTCGACAGGAGCCATGCTTCCTCGCTGTGACTTTCTGCGCGTCCAGCCAGGAAGCTCCAGTCGGCTTATTTCCTGTTTGCACAAAGCATGGGGTTTGCTGCAGAAAGTCGCTTGCCTCGCCTCCAACACATGCGACTTTGGCCTCGGAGACAGCAGCAAAATACAGTTGCCAGTGGGGCTTCCGACACGGCAATGCGAGCGCTTTCCGACACACATCTGCGATTTTTAAATCACACATTACTCGCTATTATTCGCTTCCCCATTCATTAACATTGGACTCGCTAGACTCGCAACGAGTAGCGAGTCCCGGGCTCGGACTCGGTAGAGTCAAGCGAGTCCGAGTAATTTAGGATTCGCCCATCACTAAGCATAAATCACATAGGTTTATAACACACAAAGTGGCATTACCTGGTCTCGTGGGAAAAGCAAACGGACCAGCAATGTGAGCAAAGCTCAAGCTGTTCTCATTGTTCTCTTTATACTTATTTATAATGGATTGAATATATAAAATAAACATATTTACAAACAGATTATAATACAATTTATTGAAATGATGAGACTTACATGCAAGAGAACACTGGTATCACCGTATATAAACATGGGAGAGAAATAACACCTGATGAAGACTGCTCAAAAGTCGAAACGTGGACCACCGATCCTTTGGAGCGCCTTAAACCTGGATATCTAATCCTACTGATGCAAGAGAACACATAAATTATAGATACATAAAGATGAACATTACAGCCAACAATAGTTAAGTTTCGTACGTGTTTTTGGCCCTAAGTACTCCCTTATATATATGGAGTCATTCTTTATGACTATGGGCACACACAGCTCCAGAAAAGTATTACATCATTTGGCTTTTAATTGTTTGATACTTATGGAATGTGCAAATTGCCTCTTCAAAGAGGACTTGAACTCTAGCGCCACCTATTGAAAGTAGCAATCCTACAAGTCAACATCAACCCTTTAATGAGTTTATATGACCAAGGATATAAGTCAAACCTAAACCTCAATTTGCAGATACGGTGTTTTGGCGTATTGTCCCTCGTCAGTGCAAAATATGAGATCTGATCTGGTGATTTGAAAGATTAAGACTGGGAATTAAGAGGAAGAGGACTTGAACTCTAGTGCCACCTATTGGAAGTAGCAATCCTAAAAATGTGTATAGACCCTTTAACGAGCCTTGTCATATGACGTAGGATATAACCAAACCAAAATCTCAATTTGCACATACAGTACAGTGTTTTGTCAATGCCAAGTATAAGATCTGATTTGGTTAGGGGAGAGGCTAAGACTGTTTCTCCTTGTGGAGAGTGACATGAAGAGGCAATTTTGGATATTTAATTTCCCAGAGGAGCATTGCAGGTGTTAAGTCTCCTCATACTGACATGATAAACCTGATATATCACTCTCCTTAAGGGGAAACATTATCCCTTAGATCCCCACACTTATGGAATAAAATTTGAAGTTTTTATCTATTATTTAGATGTGCCGATCAAGTGTATTTTTCTTGGATATACAGTTGTGGCCAAAAGTATTGACACCCCTGCAATTCTGTCAGATAATACTCAGTTTCTTCCTGAAAATGATTGCAATCACAAATTCTTTGGTATTATTATCTTCATTTAATTTGTCTTCAATGAAAAAACACAAAAGGGAATGAAGGAAAAAGCAAAACATTGATCATTTCACACAAAACTCCAAAAATGGGCCAGACAAAAGTATTGGCACCCTCAGCCTAATACTTGGTTGCACAACCTTTAGCCAAACTAACTGCGATCCACCGCTTCCGGTAACCATCAATGAGTTTCTTACAATGCTCTGCTGGAATTTTAGACCATTCTTCTTTGGCAAACTGCTCTAGGTCCCTGATATTTGCAGGGTGCCTTCTCCAAACTGCCATTTTTACATCTCTCCACAGGTGTTCTATGGGATTCAGGTCTGGACTCATTGCTGCCACCTTAGAAGTCTCCAGTGCTTTCTCTCAAACCATTTTCTAGTGCTTTTTGAAGTGTGTTTTGGGTCATTGTTCTGCTGGAAGACCCATGACCTCTGAGGGAGACCCAGCTTTCTCACACTGGGCCCTACATTATGCTGCACAATGTGTTAGTAATCTTCCAAAATGTTTTAGGCTTTCTCTGGTAAGTTTTGGCAAACTCCAGCCTGGCTTTTTTATGTCTCGGGGTAAGAAGTGGGGTCTTCCTGGGTCTCCTACCATACAGTCCCTTTTCATTCAGATGCTGACGGATAGTACGGGTTGACACTGTTGTACCCTCAGACTGCAGGGCAGCTTGAACTTGTTTGGATGTTAGTCGAGGTTCTTTATTCACCATCCGCACAATCTTGCATTGAAATCTCTCGTCAATTTTTCTTTTCCGTCCACATCTAGGGAGGTTAGCCACAGTGCCATGGGCTTTACACTTCTTGATGACACTGCGCACAGTAGACACAGGAACATTCAGGTCTTTGGAGATGGACTTGTAGCCTTGAGATTGCTCATGCTTCCTCACAATTTGGTTTCTCAAGTCCTCAGACAGTTCTTTGGTCTTCTGTCTTTTCTCCATGCTCAATGTGGTACACACAAGGACACAGGACAGAGGTTGGGTCAACTTTAATCCATGTCAACTGGCTGCAAGTGTGATTTAGTTATTACCAACACCTGTTAGGTGCCACAGGTAAGTTACAGGTGCTGTTAATTACACAAATTAGAGAAGCATCACATGATTTTTCTAACAGTGCCAATACTTTTGTCCACCCCCTTTTTTATGTTTGGTGGAATTAGATCCAATTTGGCTTTAGGACAATTCTTTTTGTGTTTTTTTCATTGAAGACAAATTAAATGAAGATAATAATACCAAAGAATTTGTGATTGCAATCATTTTCAGGAAGAAACTGAGGATTATCTGACAGAATTGCAGGGGTGTCAATACTTTTGGCCAACACTGTATTTTCTGATGTCAGTGATATTTTAAGTGGCTCCCAGTGCATACAAATGGCAGATTTTATCAGTGCACATGGAGCAATTTATTTTACTTTTTTCCTAGTTTTTAGTATTCTAAGAGTGGACTGGTCTTAACAGTCAGTGTCAGACTGGTGCACTAGGGGCTAACTAGTAACATTCACTCTGGGGCCCACTGATCAACTACATGTAAACATTACATTCATAAATTTACCTATGCATCTATATAATAATATACCGGGTAGTTTCTAAAATGAATGATGAGATGCTTCCTTTATCTCTACGTAGTGAAACAAGTAGAAAACAAAAAAACAACTTAGATATAACAATCAACATAACTGCTGTCATTGTTGACACCTTATTAAAGGTGTACGAGGATTATGGGAGCCATCGTTTTCTGGTTGTTTTTGGTAGTGAAACAAGTGTATTTTGCCAACTTCTGATTATGCTTTGGGGTAAATGATAAAGAACTGCAGAGAGGCCAACTGGAGGATTCCCCACCTCTCTCATTGGCCCACCAGAGGATTCCCTGCCTCTCTCATTGGCCCACCGGAGAATTCTCCTCCTCACCCATGGGCCCACCGTAGGATTCCCCATCTCTACAGTGGGCCCATCGGAGGATTCCCCACCTCTTCCATGGGCCAACTGGAGGCTTCCCAGCTTCTCACGTTGGCCCACTAGAGGATACCCCGCTTCCCCCATGGAACCATCGTAGGATTTCCAGCCTCTACAGTGGGCCCACTGGAGGATTCTCCAATTCTATGGGCCCACCGGAGGATGCTCCGCCTCATTCATGGGCCCGCCGTAGGATTCCCCACCTCTCCAGTGGGCCTACTGGAGGATTCCCCAACTTTACCATGGGCCCACCGGAGGCTTCCCCTCCTCTCTTGTTGGCCCACTGTAGGATACCCCACTTCCTCCATGGGTCCATCGTAGGATTTCCTGCCTCTCCAGTGGGTCCAAAGGAGGATTCCCATCTCTCCCATGAGCTCTCCAGAGGCTTCTTCGCCTCTCTCTTTGGCCCACTGGAGGATACCCCACCTCACTCATGGACCCAACCGAGGATTCCCCGCCTCTCCAGTGGGCCCACCGTAGGATTCCCCACCTCTCCCAGGGACCCAACCGAGGATTCCCTGTCTCACTCATGGGCCCACCGTAGGATGCCCCGCCTCTCCCATGGGCCCACCGGAGGATTCCCCTCCTCACTCATGGACCCACTGTAGGATTTCCAGCCTCTACAGTGGGCCCACTGGAGGATTCTCCACTTCTATGGGCCCACCGGAGGATTCTTCGCCTCACCCATGGGCCCACCGTAGGATTCCCCTCCTCACTCATGGACCCACTGTAGGATTTCTTGCCTCTACAGTGGGCCCACTGTAGGATTCTCTGCCTCACCCATAGGCCCACTGTAGGATTCCCCTCCTCATTCATGGACCCACTGTAGGATTTCCTGCCTCTACAGTGTGCCCACTGTAGGATTCCCCGCCTCCCCCATGGACCCAACCGAGGATTCCCTGGCTCACTCATGGGCCCACTGTAGGATTCCCCACCTCTCCCATGGGCCCACCAGAGGATTCTCCACCTCATCCATGGGCCCACCGTAGGATTCCCCTCCTCTCTCATTGGCCTACTGTAGGATACCCCACTTCCTCCATGGGCCCATTGTAGGATTTCCTGCCTCTCCAGTGGGTCCAAAGGAGGATTCCCTACCTCTCCCATGAGCTCTCCGGAGGCTTCTTTGCCTCTCTCTTTGGCCCACTGGAGGATACCCCGCCTCACTCATGGACCCATCGTAGGATTCCCCACTTCTCCAGTGGGCCCACCGTAGGATTCCCTGCCTCTCCCATGGACCCAACTGAGGATTCCCTGCCTCACTCATGGGCCCACCGTAGGATTCCCTGCCTCTCCAGTAGGCCCACTGGAGGATCCCACAACTTTCCCATTGGCCCACCGGAGGCTTCCCCTCCTCTCTCATTGGCCCACTAGAGGATACCCCACTTCCCCCATGGGCGCATCGTAGGATTTCCAGCCTCTCCAGTGGGCCCACTGGCGGATTCTCCACCTCTCCCATGGGCCCACTGGAGGATTCGCTGTCTCACCCATGGGCCCATCATAGGATTTCCCGCCTCTCCAATGGGTCCACCGGAGGATTCCCCACCTCTCCCATGAGCCCACCGGAGGCTTCCTCGCCTCTCTCTTTGGCACACTGGAGGATACCCTGCTTCCCCCATGGGCCCACTGGAGGAATCCCCACCTCTCCTGTAGACCCACTGGAGGATTCCTACCCTCTCCCATGGGCCAGTCCAAGCCTGTTATGAGTAGACATTGAAATGAACACTTTGGAGATTGCCTATTTACTGTGCACTCCCTAGTCTACAAGGTGTCAAAAGGCTAAATCACAGCTAAAAAATAAGGATATTAAAGAGGTAGAATAAAACTGTATCATTAAATTTATTTGTCTTTCTACTAACTTGTCCACATCCTCATTTAGTGCCTTATCATTATTATCATCTTCAACTACAGTCATGGCCAAAAGTTTTGAGAATGATACAAATATTAATTTTAACAAAGTCTACTGCTTCAGTATTTCTAACGGCAATTTGCATACACTCCAGAATGTCATAAAGAGTGATCAGCTTAACAGCAATTACTTGCAAAGTCAATATTTGCCTAGAAAATGAACTTTAACCCCCAAAACACATTTCAACATCATTGCAGTCCTGCCGTAAAAGGAGCAGCTAACATCGTTTTAGTGATTGTTCCATTAACAGAGGTGTGGGTGTTGATAAGGACAGGGCTGGCGATCAATCAGTCATGATTAAGTTAGAAAGACACCACTGGACACTTTAAAAGGAGGCTGGTGCTTGGTATCATTGTTTCTCTTCAGTTAACCATGGTTATCTCTAAAGAAACACGTGCAGCCATCATTGCACTGCACAAAAATGGCCTAACAGGGAAGAGTATCGCAGCTAGAAAGATTGCACCTCAGTCAACAATCTATCGCATCATCAAGAACTTCAAGGAGAGCGCTTCCATTGTTGTCAAAAAGGCTCCAGGGCGCCCAAGAAAGACCAGCAAGAACCAGGACCGTATCTTAAAACTGTTTCAGCTGCGGGATCTGACTACCAGCAGTGCCGAATGGCAGCAGGCTGGTGTGAGTGCTTCTGCACGCACTGTGAGGCACCGGAGACTCTTTGAGCAAGGCCTGGTTTCAAGGAGGGCAGCAAAGAAGCCATTTCTCTCCAGAAAAAAACATCAGGGACCGACTGATATTTTGCAAAGGGTACAGGGAGTGGACTGCTGAGGATTGGGGGAAAGGTACAGGGAGTGGACTGCTGAGGACTGGGGGAAAGTTACAGGGAGTGGACTGCTGAGGACTGGGGAAAAGGTACAGGGAGTGGACTGCTGAGGACTGGGGGAAAGGTACAGGGAGTGGACTGCTGAGGACTGGGGAAAAGGTACAGGGAGTGGACTGCTGAGGACTGGGGGAAAGGTACAGGGAGTGGACTGCTGAGGACTGGGGTAAAGGTACAGGGAGTGGACTGCTGAGGACTGGGGTAAAGGTACAGGGAGTGGACTGCTGAGGACTGGGGGAAAGTCATTGTCTCTGATGAATCCCCTCTTCGATTGTTTGGGACATCTGGAAAGCAGCTTATTCGGAGAAGAAGAGGTGAGCGCTACCACCAGTCTTGTCTCATGCCAACTGTAAAGCATCCTGAAACCATTCATGTGTGGGGTTGCTTCTCAGCTAAGGGAATCGGCTCACTCACAGTCTTGCCTAAAAACACAGCCATGAATAAAGAATGGTACCAGAATGTCCTCCAAGAGCAACTTCTCCCAACCGTCCAAGAGCAGTTTGGCGCCCAAAAATGCCTTTTCCAGCATGATGGAGCACCTTGCCATAAAGCAAAGGGGATAACTAAATGGCTCAGGGAACAAAACATAGAGATTTTGGGTCCATGGCCTGGAAACTCCCCAGATCTTAATCCCATTGAGAACTTGTGCTCAATCATCAAGAGACGGTGGACAAACAAAAACCAACAACTTCTGGCAAAATGCAAGCATTGATTGTGCAAGAATGGAAGAATGGAGAATGGACGGCTATCAGTCAGGATTTGGTCCAGAAGATGATTGAGAGCAGCCTGGGAGAATTGCAGAGGTCCTGAAGAAGAAGGGGCAACACTGCAGATATTGACTTGCTGCATTAACTCATTCTAACTGTCAATAGAACCTTTTGGTATCATAATATGATTGCAATTATATTTCTGTATGTGATATAAACATCAGACAAACACAAACATCTGACAAATACAAACCAGAGGGCAGCAGATCATGTGAAAATATCATTTTGGTGTCATTCTCAAAACTTTTGGCCATGACTGTACTCCTTTCCGAATTCTTTCTCCTCTTCCTCCGTTGAGTCGTCAATTACCGAAATGTGGGACAAGAAAACACGTTCATCCATTTAGGTGGAAATTCCAATCTCATCAAATCCCATCAGAATTGATACTGAGCCACCAAGATATTACTGATTTCTGTAAAATTATGCCATGTGCTCAGCTTCTATGGGTAATCAGATTTTGTAATTTTCAATTACCGTAAATTAGTTTTTTGCTATTTAAAAAAAGCTATTATCAGGAAGGCAGGGCTTGCCGAAAAAGAAGGAAACAAAATTGGTGGAAGAATCATCAACAATCTAAGACACACAGATAATACAACACTGATAGCAACAAGCGTAGATGGAATGAAGGACTCAAGATGGAAAGGTAGGATGGCTACTCAACACAAAGAGACAAACTAGAAGTGGTAAAGGACTTCACCTTACTCCGATCAATGATCACTTAAGATGCAGCAACGACACCAGAAGTCAATAGGAGAATAACTATGGGCAAATCCACAATGAAGTCGCTGGACGAGGTCTTCACATCAAGGAACATTTCACTGGTGATGAAGACACGGCTCATACATAGTCTGGTATATTCTGTAGTAAAATATGGAAGTGACACCTGGACGATAAAGGAACAAGACAGAAGAATCAACACCTTCATAATGTGGAGATGGAGAAGGATTTTATCAATACCAGGGATGGCAAGAAGAACAAACACATCAAGCCAGACATGTCACTGGAAGGAAGGATCACCGAGCTACGACCTGTCTACACATCATAACAAGAGAGCAATCACTGGAGAAGGACATCATGGTCAGAGGAATAGAAGGATCAAGAAGAAGAGCAACCCGATGGCTTGATACTGTCAAGATAACAGGAGAGAAGACGCTGTGGACCTATCTAGGCTTGGGGAAGACCCTGATGGACCTATCCAGGCTCGCTCAAGATCGATCTTCCTACAGAGCATTTATCTATCAAGTTGCTATGGATCGTGATCGAGCTGAAGGCAGATAAACAAATAAATATCTTTTTGCTCATCAATTTGGGTGACTTCCTTTGATAGATCCGTGCACAGGATTTGGCTCCTGCACCGGACTGCAACCTTATGAGTGATCTATTTCAATTGTGTATTCCTGTTAATATTGATGATTATGGCTTACAGCCAATGAAAACCCAGAGGTCATTATCTCAGAAAATTGAAGTGGGGAGGATGAAGGGTTAAATATTATGCTGCCGTATTGCACGAGACATGAAAGGGTGGATATAATATTGATTTATTAGTCAACGTGTTTCAAGGCTCCCAGAAAAGCCCTGAAACATGGTAATAAGACATTGATTTGTCCTGAGGAAGGGGCCAGGGAGGCCTGAAACGCGCTGACTAATAAATCAATATTATATTCACCCTTTGATGTCTCATAGAATATGGCAGTGCATTTTTTAACCCTTCATTCTCCCTATTAATTTTCTGAGATATTTTGTGCATTGGTGCATATGTTTTATGTGTCCTTACTTTGGGTCCTTGTCTATCTTTGCATGCTTGCTTTATATTTGTTTGTAATGCTTTGCAAACTCCACTCTTGTTCCTAAAATGGTGTGTGTCACAACCAAATGGCCTTTTAGACAGACATGACCAGGTTGTGGGTTTCTAGTTGTGCAGTATGGGACATTCCACCTATGCAAGCACCATTAGGGTACTGTGCAGCAAGAGATACTTATCTGTACAAGAACCAGTTAGAGTGCAGATTTGACAGCTTTAGTGGCGCCCCTATGGTAAGGTACTGCACCCCAAACAGAAGGTGTAGTACCTCCGTAGTCATGGATATGGGGTTTCTTACAGAGTCTGTCACAAGCACACATACACTAGGCCACCTTAGGATAGGGGACTGTATATTCAGTAGGTCTCAGGGGGTGGAGCCTAAAGTAGAGCGGGAGACTTGAGTGACAGTGGGTCAGTCAGCGAGAAAGTGAACAGGAGGACGGACGTCAGGAGACTGCGTCCATGACAGGAGGGCACCTCTTTGTAGAGAGGTGACCCAGACACCGCAGGGGACAAACCAGGACCAGTTGGAGCTGGCTGGGGAGTCCGGGGTCGTCACCGGCATATCAGACGTGAGGCAGTCAGTCGGTCTATCCCTGACTGCAAACCAACAAGCTGTGGGACCGACATAAGGGAGCCATAGCGCCACGGACTGAATCCCTACCTCGGTTCCAAATTGGGTCCAGGACATTTTAGGGAAATTACCGAATTCCGGTGGCAGGAGGATTACTCTTCTGTCTCTCCCGTCCATACCGGTATGGAACCGACGGTACCTAACAGTAACTGACCAGGGGACTGGCGAAAGGGCTCTTCAGGGTGGTTAAAGAGAGTTAAAGAGGAACCCAGGCCCAGAAAGCTATTACAAACGGGACCACCGACAGACTCTGCAAAGTTACCTCAAAATCTATAGCTACGTCCCCGATAAACCAGACTGTACTGTGTACATGATCATCTCCCCGGTAACAGTAAAGAACTTCTTGAGCTGATCTGGTGTCTGTGCTCCTTTTCTCCGCCGCCCGGAAAGCTCCCCCACAGCATCAAAGAGGTGAGGACAACTACTCCCATCATCTACCCCCGCTGCCCTGAGGTAAAGCTCCACCTGTGGGGAGCTGTACTACTCTGAGCTGCACCTCCATCACCTCAGTGGCCGGCTGCAGAGCTGGCATCCATGTTACCAGGTACCACAGGTGGTGTCACGTCACAATTCATCCATCATCATCATCCCCCACTATCCCCGCCATTGAGGGTCCAGGGCACGGAACCGGAAACCGACCAGTCGTGATCCCCCACCGAGATAACAACCTGTCCCGGTATCCGAGTACCCCCTACCCTGTCGACCGACTCACTTTATTTTCACTTTACTCATGTTGGATTACACATGAGTATAACACCTGAAAGTGAATACAGCTTAACGGGAATCTGGTAGAGGTCCAAACAGGAGCATATTATTATTATTTATCAGCCATGGAAACTTGATATATGAGCGCTCTGTAAGAAATCAATCTTGCGCGAGCCTAGATAGGCCCACCAGTGTCTTCTCCAAGCCTGTATAGGTCCACCAGGGTCTCCTCCAAGACTAGATAGGCCCACCAGAGTGTTCTCCTAGCCTAGATAGCTCAACCAGGGTCTTCTCCAAGTCTTGATAGCTCAACCAAGGTCTTCTCCAAGCCTGGATAGGTCAGTCAGGGTCTTCTCTAAGCCTAAATAGATCGATCAGGGTCTTCTACAAGCCTAGATAGGTCAACCAGGGTCTTTTCCAAGCCTAGATAGCTCAGCCAGGGTCTTCTCCAAGCCTAGATAGGGTCCCCAGGGACTTCTCCGCCAATATCTTGATAGTATCAAACCATCGGTTTGCTGGTCTTCCATCTCATCTTCAGTTCTTCCTACCATAATTTCTTTCTCAAGTTGCTTGGTGATCCTACCTTCCAGTGACATGTCTGGCTTGATGTGTTTGTTCTTCTTGCCATCCATGGTATTGATAACTTCCTTCTCCAGCTCCACATTTCAAAGCAGATTCTTCTTCTGTTTTGTTCCTTTTATCGTCCAGGTTTCTCATCCATATGTTCCTACAGAACAGACCAGACTATGTATGAGCCGTGTATTCATCACCAGTGAAATGTTCCTTGATGTGAAGACCTTGTCCAGTGACTTCATTGTTGATTTGCCTATAACTATTCTCCTGTTGACTTCCAGTGTCGTTGCTGCATCTTAAGTGATCATTGATTTGAGTAGGTAAATGGGAGTAACTGTGAACCAGAGTAATTGGTCGTCCTGAGACTGCTGTTGGGTTAGCAAGGTTGCCCTGTAACAGTGGTGGATTGTGAGATGCCAACTTGGTGTGGAAGATTGAAAGAAGGAATTCGATATCTTACCTCATCGTAGGATCAGAAAAGATAGTCGCGGCAGGAAGTAGCACATATGGATTCTTCTAACATGGAACTGTATGATGGTGAGACCGTGTTAAAGAAGACATTCTAAAGTGCTGCCTTGTGTAGCCATCTATGTGAAAGCTTTGTCAAACCCAAATGTGAATACCATCCAGCATGAGCCATTTATCTGTTATGCCTTTAAAGGCCTCTCCTGCTTCATTGCTTGACCCTCCCAAGGGAGCAGTACCGATAGTCACTACGGTTAGGGTCACACTTAAATCTAGAATTGCGTTAACCGCTTCACACAAGCAGCAATCCGGGAACCAGATTGCTGAAGCCGCAATCGGGTAGCCGGATTGCTCAGGATGTGCCGCAGGGATGAGCAAACTGTTCTGTGTTTCTTAAAACTGTAAATTTTATTAATAAATGTTTTTATAATGTCTCTAGGGGGTGCCCACTCCCAAAGATATTACTGCCCATAAATCTTACTGTATAAGGCTTCAGGACCTCGGACAGCGCACATACTATAGCAATAGCTATAGTATGCGCGATGCTCTCAGAGGAGCCCGGCGCTTTCATTGATAAAACTGTACAGCAGCTG
>JARQOC010000003.1:25615542-25663477 GCA_033576535.1 Allobates femoralis
GGCCCGAGAATGGGGAGTCATAAGCGTGGACCTACTGTTTGTATACCCTGAAGACATTAATAGTTTTAAGGTAAATGTGAAATTTTAAAGTGATATTAGTTTGGAAAGCAATGTATAATGAATAACATAGATTTTTGTGTATGTATAAGGTAAGATAGATGTGTCTTGTAATGGAAGGTTAATGGAAAGCTGGTATTTCCCTGGTAAAGGTGATGTATTGTTCAATGGCCAAAAGATGTCTCTACATGCTGTCCACCCCTGAAGAGTACAGAGTGAGGGTTTAGATTTTTAGCATAGTAGGGAGAGTGGTAGTTTTGGTAGGGTTAACTGCAGACCCGTCTCAAAATGTGGTGGAACAAGGGAACTTAAAAAAGGAAAGTGTAGTTCCTGTTACAGTTTTTCAGTGTTTGAGAAAAAGTAGAGCAAGCAGGTTGAAGTAGAATGAATACAAGTGATCAGGTAAGATTGAAGATTAACTCTCAAAGGCGACAGACAAGGGATTCCTACAGGCAAGCGAGTGAGCAGTGCGGAGACAGTGTTGGCCAGCGTAGAATGGGTACCTTATATAGTAAAAGAAATGCCTGCCTCAGGAACATTGGCACGAGGGTATTGGCTCAAAGAGCATCCCTGAACAGTAGTAATGCATTGCAGAGGTGAATGGTCATATCATGACACCTTGACCTGCATGACTGGTTACTGGTACGATGCAGTTCCAGCAGTTATTGCCTCATTCTTTAGCTTCCTCTGTGATCGAGTGTAAGAAAATGCTTAATACCCATGTTGAGAGCCAGTCTTTGTTAGAGAGGAAAATGAAAAGAGAATGCTTTGTGTGAACCTGTTTAAAGTTGCCTACAAGTAAAGCACATGAAGATTTAAACATGTATTGTGTAATGAGATATCAAACACAGCGGTAACACATCACGTGTGACCGAAGAGAGGCAATAGGCTTCAAGCCTACTTAAGTGAACAGGTTCCTACATACACCCCATTGTTTTCTGTGGTATGTCAGGGAGAGAAAAGCCCTAGCTCATGACTGCCACCCTGAGCATGTTCACAGATAGATAGATAGATAGATAGATAGATAGATAGATAGATAGATAGATAGATAGACAGACACAAAGATAGATATGTAAGAGTGTGACCTAGAGTATTATACCTCCCTGAAGACATCAACAGTTTTATGTAAATGCTAAATGTTATGTGATGTGTGGTTTGGAACAAATGTAGAAAGAGTGGCATGGTAGGATATGGACTAGGAATGAGCGAGTATACTCGCTACTATTCGGAACTCGCTGAATAGTAGCGGTAGTCGGGTACTCCCTACTCTCTGAGTATCTTATGATTACTCGCGAGTAGTCCATTTCACATTCTCAGTCTATCTATAGATACACTGCAAAGTACCCTAAAAGTGAATAAAAGTTGTTAAAAATAATACAATTACATACTCGCCTGTCCGACGCTTGCACCGAGACCGTCCCAGAAGACCTGCGATCCCCGGACGACAAGGACCTGTGACTTCCAGCCAATCAGATGGCCGGTAGCGATCTGGCCAATCTGATGGCGAGACGTCACAACCACGTGATCGCTAGCGGCCACCTGATTGGCCAGATTGCAAGGTCCTAGGTGTACTGCATATCATGACACCTTGACCCATTTGACTATTTACCGGTGGTATGCATTTCCAGCACTCTGAGCTGGATCTGTGATTGAGTGTAAGAAAATGCTTACTACCCATGCTGAGAGATGGTCATTGTTAGAAAAAAAAATGGAAAGAGAAAGCTTTGTGTGGACCTGTGTTTAAAGTTACCTACAAGTAAATCACATGACGTTTTGAGCTCATGTTGTGTACTGCCTTTAAAACACATAAAATGCAGTGGTATTGCATCAAGTGTGACTGAAGAGAAACAAGAGACCTAAAGACATCATCAAGTGGCAAGGTCGTGGTGAGCAAGGCACTTGTGTCATGCAGCGTGTAGAGAGACACCCAGCACAAGACGAGGGGGGTGGAGGAGTCTCTGATGCTAAGGGCAAAGGGGAGATGGTGACTCCTAGAAAAACTAGCGCTGACACCTGGCTCTCCTAACAACTCTATACAGTCTCTGTAACTGTCGCCGAACTGGATACCTGGCCCTGCTCTCCCTGAATTAAGTCTACACAGTGATAAGAGAGGGTGAACACTAGTCAACCCGGCTACCTACTAAAAAAAACACTAGGGAAACAAACAAAGAGGGAAGGGAGAAACACTTAGGGCCGGTTTACATGTGTCGACATCGTTAATGATGTTGCTGCAACTTGTGACTTTGTGATGTTGCGACGTGGACATTCTGACAGCGGGAGACCAACGATCAACAAGCTCCCGGCCAGTAACCAGGATAAACATCAGGTTACTAACCGCAGCGTTCTGCTTAGTTACCCGATGTGTACCTTGGTTACCAGCACGCTGTGCTCAGTAACCAGGATAAACATCAGGGTTGCTAAGCACTGCGCTGCACTTAGTAACCCAATGTTTATCCTGGTTACCGAGCGCGCTGGTAACCAAGGTACACATCGGGTAACTAAGCAGAGCACTGCGCTTAGTAACCCAATGTATATCCTGGTTACCAGTGTTCTCCTGCTTACCCCAGTGTAGCGGGACCTCGACATAGTGGAAAAGAATATTTTATATTCTTTTCCACGATGGTTGTTACACAGGTGCTGATTGCTGGTGAGTCTGCCTGTGTGACAACTCACCAGCGACCAGATAGCGATGTCCAAGCGATCCCGAACATTGTTTGGATCGCTGGGACATCGCAGCGTGTAAATCTGGCTTTAGCTTATGGAGATCCAAACCGCAATTCAACAGAAAATACTGGATGCACTGCAGAGCTAGGAAGCAACCACCAACACCTGACAAGCTATCACCAGCAGTGCCTCCTGGGAGTCAAGGGGTATAAATAGACAGCTGAAGATAAGAGATCAGCTGGGTCCTAGTGACCTCTAGCTCTCACTAAGAGAAAAATGCCTCTTAAAGGAAGCAGAGACATATTGTAGGATTTTGGCTATTTGGCCAGACACTGCGACCCTCTGTGAGTGGCCTCTATAGCTTCATCGGTGCCTTCTGACACCCGTGACACCTTGTTCATGACTACCACCTTGGGCACGTTGCTAGATAGATAGATAGATAGTAGATAGATAGATAGATAGATAGAGCAACAATATATTTGTTTTATCACGGGTTGCTTAACAGCATAGAATCATTTACATTCCAGAAATAAGTATTTCCACCCCGACTCGTACAAGATTCTCGGAATGTTGCAGTTTATGAAAAATTAACATGAGGAACATGGTTCTATTGCTTTGTGAATGTCAAGGGAATGTTATCTATCCTCCTGCACAAAGAGAAGCTCTCACGCCTTGTAATGTGCAATAACCGAACAGCTAATGCTCGTGGCATTTCATAAAATATGTAAATGTATGAAATTGTTTGAAATTGTCAAATGGGGAAAAAAAAGCATGTGAGGTTATGTCAGGAATATCCATCAATTACCCCATCATGGTTATTTTGTCTGGATGATGTTAATTACCCATCTCAAGTTTCTGTGTTTCGTCTTTATTGTGTATTTAGTTTATTTCATGTTCTTGTGATGCAGAATAATGAGGCTACACCATTAATCATCTTTCTATTATATTAACATTCTGAGAAATCATCTTCCTCAGGGAAGTAATTAAATAATAATCTGCCATTACCAAGCAGGACTCACAGGTCCTCTATCTGGAGGACCCAGCATAATTGTGCATTACACAGACAACTTATTAAATGACAACAGTGTAATGCTTAATTGCCTGTGGTGGCGCTTCAGGAAAGGTTAATACTTGCTGATATGTTCCCGCACAGATAACAGCTGATCGCTAAAGGTCTCGATAAAGATCACCTTGTGATCTGCTTTGTATCAGCTGATCTTTTTACAGAAGGGTTTCCCTGGGGGTCTGACCCTCGTCAATCAAACATTGATGATCCTCAGGCATGATCACTGTATAGAAGGATTATTAGTTATCAAAACACATTTAAGTGCATACTAAGATGCCAATAATATATTATTCTAGTTTTTTTTCTTATTTTATTCATCTACCGGTCCTTCATCTTGATTTCGAGTCATAGTGTAAAAAGATCGATTTTGTGCAACCTAGATAGCTCAACCAGGACTTCTCCAAGCTTAGATAGTCAACCAGGGCCGTTTCTCCAAGCTTAGATAGCTCAACCAGGGTCTTCTCCAAGCTTAGATAGTCCACCAGGGTCTTTCCAAGCTTACTATCAGCAGTACGTACCACCAGGGTCTTTTCCAAGCCTTGATAGGTCAACATGGTCTTTTTCCAAGCCTAGCTAGGTCCACCAGGGTCTTCTCCAAGCCTAGATACTCAACCAGGGTCTTTCCAAGCCTAGATAGTCCACCAGGGTCTTCTCCAAGCCTTGATAGTCAACAATGGTCTTTCCAAGCTAGCTAGGTCCACCAGGGTCTTCTCCAAGCCTAGATACGTCCACCAGGGTCTTTTCCAAGCCTAGATAGGTCACCAGGGTCTTTTCCAAGCCTAGATAGTCCACCAGGTCTTCTCCAAGCCTAGATTGGTCTACCATAATCTTCATCAAGCCTACATAAGGTCCACCAGGATCTTCTCCAAGCCTATGATAGGTCAACAATGGTCCTTTTTCCAAGCCTAGATAGGTCCACCAGGTCCTTCTCCAAGCCTAGATTGGTCTACCATAATCTTCATTAAGCTTACATACGTCCACCAGGATCTTCTCCAAGCACTAGATCAATCCACCAGGGTCTTCCCAAGGCTGGATAGGTCCACCAAGGTGTTCTCACCATTTTCCTGATTATATCAAGCCATTGTTTTTCTGGTCTTCCTCTTTGTTTTGTCCTTTCGTTCTTCTGACCATGATGTCCGTCTCCAGTGATTGCTCTCTTCGTATGATGTGTAGACAGGTCGTAGCTTGGTGATCCTTCCTTCCAGTATCATGTCTGGCTTGAATTGATTTGTTTCATTCTTTTTACCATCCATGGTATTGATAACATCATTCTCCAGCTCCACATTTCTAAGGCCTGATTCTTCTCTATCTTGTTATTTATCGGCCAGGTGTCACTTCCATATGTTACAACATTTTTTCCATATGTACTATAATACACTGGTGATTAAAATTAGAGAACAACGTCTGATCACTTGATTTTTCAGACAGAATGGGATCTACATTGATGAACATTTGGTTTTGCAACAGCCACTAGAACAGGGTTTCCCAAATAATTAAAGTTTATCAACTTAAAACCTTTTTTTACATAAAAAGCGATGATCATAATTAGAGAACACAATGACTGTAGACAGAGAAAGATGAACACTAAATCTTGTGAAGGTTACAACACTCACCAATCAGTAGGAAGTGTATAGGCCTTTGCTGTGTCCAGGCCTTTGCTATGAATGACAAGCATATCTGCTGTCACAGGACATCACTAGTCTCTCACTCTGCTCTGGGTGATTTTGGTCCACTCTTCTTCCAGTCTCTTCCAGATTTTGTGACTGTTGTGTGTTTCTTGGCCATAACTTTGTCACCAAGGATTTTCCAGAGGTTTCTATTGGGTTTAGAGCAGGACTCGGCCATTTTCTTGTTTTCAATGTTTTTTCGTTTCAAGGAACTGCTATACCCGTTTTGCTGTGAAAGGGGACATTGTCCTGCATGAACATTGCTGCTGATTTAGTGCTGAATGCAAGTAAGGAGCCGCGTGTTGTTGAAGAAGTTTCTGATACACACTTGCATTATCTGCTATGTAGCTGTATGAGACATCCAACCCCTGCAGAGAAAACATTCCCCAAACCATCACACTTCCTCCACCACCTTTCACTGACTTCTTTACACACTTTGGGTTCAGTGTTTTCACAGTTAGTTTGTTGACGAACTAATGTTTCCCATCAGACCCCAAATAAATTAAACTTGCTTTCATCACTAAAATGAACTGTGGACACTTCTCCTCTGTCCACACTAACATGCTCTCACCAAAAGTGAGTCTGCGTTTTTTTGAGTCTTTCTGCTAATGAGGGGTTTGGTCACTGCAGAGTGGGCTTTCAGTCCAAATGCTCTGAAACATCAGGACTCTGTATGAAGAGACAGATCCTTACCCTGTTCAGTGGTGAACTGGCGAGCTATTCCAGCTGCAGTGATGAAACGATTACCCATGGAGATTCCCTGCATTATCCTGTCCTCTCTTGCATTAGTCTTTCGGGGTGATCAGCCTTCTTTGGGGCCTTGAAAGAGTTTGTGATGTTGTAAAGACTCAATATTGTAGAAATCACAGACTTGGAATGACCAGCTTCTGTTGCTATGCCTGATAGGGTGACTGCTTTCACCTTCATCTGACAATCTGCTGCCGGAGGGTTTCAGTCACTTTGGAATGGCAACGTCAGTGCAAACTGTAAAGTTAGGCTGCCAGTTACATAGGGATTGTCAGATAATTAAGGAAATTAGCACCAGGTGCCAGATTCACCCCAATAACTTGCAGGTTTCTGAAAGTGGTCTCTAATTTTGATCAGTGTCTTTTTCATTTAACTCCTTTACATTTTTATCCTGTGTTTGAATAATTATTTCCATATAAAGAACAACAAAGGCGACCCAGGGTCTCGGACCACCCTTGAGAAGCTACTCATTTGCGAAATTTAATACCAAAGAACAAAGAATAAAGGCTTCAATAAATGCAGTGAAGTGCAAGGTGCACAGTGGCACCCCAAACCACATATAGTCAGGGCAAGAAAGTTACAATTGTATAGGTCAATGTATTATGTATGTTACATGCACAATTTATAGGCTCAGTGATATTAGTAGTCAACAAGTGATCAAACATACAGTTGTGGCCAAAAGTATTGACACCCCTGCAATTCTGTCAGATAATACTCGGTTTCTTCCTGAAAATGATTGCATCACAAATTCTTTGGTATTATTATCTTCATTTAATTTATGTTCAATGAAAAAACAAAAAAAGAATTGTCCTAAAGCCAAATTGGATCTAATTCCACACCAAACATAAAAAAGGGGGTGGACAAAAGTATTGGCACCCTTAGAAAAATCATGTGATGCTTCTCTAATTTGTGTAATTAACAGCACCTGTAACTTACCTGTGGCACCTAACAGGTGTTGGCAATAACTAAATCACACTTGCAGCCAGTTGACATGGATTAAAGTTGATTCAACCTCTGTCCTGTGTCCTTGTGTGTACCACATTGAGCATGGAGAAAAGAAAGAAGACCAAAGAACTGTCTGAGGACCTGAGAAACCAAATAGTGAGGAAGCATGAGCAATCTCAAGGCTACAAGTCCATCTCCAAAGACCTGAATGTTCCTGTGTCTACCGTGCGCAGTGTCATCAAGAAGTGTAAAGCCCATGGCACTGTGGCTAACCTCCCTAGATGTGGACAGAAAAGAAAAATTGACGAGAGATTTCAACGCAAGATTGTGCGGATGGTGGATAAAGAACCTCGACTAACATCCAAGCAAGTTCAAGCTGTCCTGCAGTCCGACGGGTGCAACAGCGTCAACCCGTACTATCCGTCGGCGTCTGAATGAAAAGGGACTGTATGGGGAGACCCAGGAAGACCCCACTTCTTACCCCGAGACATAAAAAAGCCAGGCTAGAGTTTGCCAAGACTTACCTGAGAAAGCCTAAAACGTTTTGGAAGAATGTTCTCTCTTTTTGGCAAAGGCATCAACATAGAGTTTACAGGAGAAAGAAAGAGGCATTCAAAGAAAAGAACACGGTCCCTACAGTCAAACATGGTGGAGGTTCCCTGATGTTTTGGGGTTGCTTTGCTGCCTCTGGCACTGGACTGCTTGACCGTGTGCATGGCATTATGAAGTCTGAAGACTAACAACAAATTTTGCAGCATAATGTAGGGCCCAGTGTGAGAAAGCTGGGTCTCCCTCAGAGGTCATGGGTCTTCCAGCAGGACAATGACCCAAAACACACTTCAAAAAGCCTAGAAAATGGTTTGAGAGAAAGCACTGGAGACTTCTAAGGTGGCAGCAATGAGTCCAGACCTGAATCCCATAGAACACCTGTGGAGAGATCTAAAAATGGCAGTTTGGAGAAGGCACCCTTCAAATATCAGGGACCTGAGCAGTTTGCCAAAGAAGAATGGTGTAAAATTCCAGCAGAGCATTGTAAGAAACTCATTGATGGTTACCGGAAGCGGTTGATCTCAGTTATTTTGGCTAAAGGTTGTGCAACCATGTATTAGGCTGAGGGTGCCAATACTTTTGTCTGGCCCATTTTTGGAGTTTTGTGGAAATGATCAATGTTTTGCTTTTTGCTTCATTCTCTTTTGTGTTTTTTCATTGAAGACAAATTAAATGAAGATAATAATACCAAAGAATTTGTGATTGCAATCATTTTCAGGAAGAAATTGAGTATTATCTGACAGAATTGCAGGGGGTCAATACATTTGGCCACAACTGTATGAGACACAAGATCATAAACAGATTTATTTGCCATAGACATAAAAGCATATACTGCAATTGCTTTAGCAAATAAGAGGATGTCATTTGGTTATAGTCATCATAAAATGAAAAATGTCCCAAGTTGAAGACATATAGTAACACTGCTAGATAATGTGCATAGGTATAGTGCAGATTTGACACATCAGACTAGGGATGAGCGAGCATGCTTGCCGTTACTCGGTGTTCACCCGAGCATCACAGTACTCGAGATGCTTGGCGAGGACCAAGTACGGGCTCATGCTCGGGTCCACCTCCCTGCATGTTGGTGCTCTTTACAGAGACAGCCCACATGCAGGGATTGGCTGCTACACACTGTAATGCCACAGCCATGTTGGTTGTGGCATTACAGTGATTGGCTGGCCGCACAGCGCCATCAGGTCTATGTAAGACCTGACCGCGCTGTGCTCGTCACTCTGCTCCACATTGTCAGCTAGTGTAGGGAGAGCTGCTGCTGAGCGAGGGTCTTTTAGGTAGTGTAGGTGTTGGGATACAAAATCCTTCAAAGAAACAGTCCTTTTGAGGACTAATCTAGCTGTATACATGCAGGAGGGATTTATAGCACACTTCAGTGTACCACAAGAGGCTGTATACCAGTCAGCACATCTGGGGCTGCTATACAAGCTTCTAATATATATCTTCAACAAAACAACAGTCCTTCTAAGGATTAATTTAGCTGTATACAGGCAGGAGGGGTATATAGCACACTTCAGTGTACCACGAGAGTAATTTATTATTTGGTACCACAGCAATCCAGATTGAGAAAATGTTTCAGTCTAAGTGTGAGTGTGGCGCCCCTGTGACCGGGCGGCCACAGGGTGAACTGCAGCTGGACGAGGTAAGATGGTCAACTCACAAAACACTCGCACACAAATGGGCCCCGACCCTGAGCCAAGTCACTCTATGTCAGGCAAGGGGTGGCGGGAGCAGAACAACGTGTGGGCAGAGAGAAAGGAAAGGACATGGGCAAGTGGATGGAGGAACTAAGTTTCAGTCCATGCACATTAAGTTGGGAAAGAAAGTGCCTGGAGAGGGAAGAAGGACCAGGTCTCCTAAGCCGATACTTCCAGCAGCCGAACACTAAACAACGGGGCCTGGCAGCTTCTACTATTAATGGCCGACCGGGGACCCAGGCTGAAAACTGAAGAAAGATTGAGGGATCCAGGTGAGCCTAACTAACACGGGCCACTGGTGGCTAGGCCAGGACAGGCAGAGAGCCAGTTCTGTAGATGTGGCAGGGGAACCTACATGACCCTAACCACAAGACACCCCGGCGGGGTACGGGAGCTCTATCACCCGCGACCTATCTACCGATACGAAGTAGAACAAAGCCATCGTACTAGGGGTAGTGACCCAAAGTGGGAAAAGCATCACTACAAAGCCTGTGTCGGCCGGAGCGAACCTGTATGTGAGGACAGAGACAGAACAGCAGGACCTGAAAGGTACACTGAAGGGAGTGACGCAGAGGAACCGTCCAAGCTGCAGTAAAAACCCAAGCCCGGAGCAATGGTGAGAACCGGTCCACAAAGTGTGTAAAAGACTGTGTGTGTAAGAACTATTACTGAGCCTCAAATAAAGTACCCGGTAAGCTCAAAACGTGTGTGAGACTGTTATTCTATGATATGATAAAGAAAAAATAGACTAAGTTAGGAGTCTTGAATAAGTTTTCAAAATTATATTTATTGATTGTAGCCTTCGGTACTATACAAGAGAATCAATCTGTCCGACGTTTCGGCTGCATTAGCCTTGTTCACGGATTCTTTTCATAATTTATATATAATAAAACAAACAAAAACCATCATCAGAAATACAGTAGAGAAATAAAATAATAAAGTGAGATGGTAATACAAAAGTCACTTATTCTGACACCTGAACACAGAAACATAAATTCATCAAAACTTCTTTTTAGCAAAGAACAGCAAACAATTATTGCATAGCCGTCCTATTCTGTCTCAAATCCATCACAGATAAGTCTCATAGAAAAGAACTTCATTATATGATATTACCTCTAAACGGTTAAATGCACAATTGGAAGGCAAGAGGGTAATGATTCAGGTTCCATAACATGGTCATAGTGGCTGTAGAGAAAATTAGTATGTGTCACGACAATGAGAAATACTAGGTTCCAGCTTGTTTAGGACGAAATAATAGGATTACTGAATCAAATATATTATAGTCCATCATGTGGGCAAATATAGACAAATAAATCAAGTAATCAAAGTGTCACACTGAGGATTAGGAAGAGCACAGTGAGCTCTAGGTGTTACTTGCATGGAAATGAACCATGCATGTTAAATAGGTTAACACTTACTTATTGTCCTAATACGGCTGTGAATGGATCCTTTATTGGACCTTAAATAGTATAGCCATACGCCACGTTTGAGCCTGAATCAGAATAATGAAACACTACTAAGTAAACACACATAGGTGCTAATATGCTTAAGTGTCTAAAGTCGCGGTGAACCCGATCACATTACCTGACAGGTGAAGTGTGGAGCGCTCAGTGAGCTGTGCGGTACAGAGCGGTGGGCGCCGCCATCTTTATTGCAAGTGACCTTACGACATGACGCGAACGTGTGCGGGCGCATGCGCACTGTGGAAAGAGGCGGGCGTCCGGACAGAGCCGGAGATTCCCGATCTCGGGCGAGAAGGGGGGTGACCAGGGCCCGGGACAAAACCCGGGAAAGCCGGGGAACAGTGTACTAGGATGGACTACGGTTTCAAACCCTTGGAATCAAAAATAAATATTGACAAGTCATAAAAATTTTAAATGGGTCACAAAACAAACCAATAATTGGGGTAAAGAAGTGCAAACAATAAAAACTAAGCCTCATCTATTATATTTAGACCGGGTAGCCCCCAACCCCCCTGGAAAAAAATGAAAGAACAAAAACCATATAAATATGTTATTTTTGTCAGAGTTCCAAGGATACAACAAAGGAAGTATCACAAAGGGGAAAGTAATATATTTTTTTATTTAATTCTGACAAAAAGATTTCAGCGAAAGGGAGGCGCTACAGGGGCCATTGCGGTCCCTTCTTTGCGGTAAAATGTTCCTCAAACAAAAAAATTATTTTTCAAAAAGCCCCAAAGGGGATAAATAAAAAATTTGTCTAGGGGGAAGCCGATAGATTTTTTAATGTTAAAAAAGGGAATCTACGCTGGATATGCCCTTTGTGGAATTGAAGTATAGAAAATTTGACGTCCATATCACAAACGTATTGACTGAAAGAAATTAACTTTCTTGATTTTTTTAAAGGAAATCGGTCGTGTTTTTTATTAGATGAAAATCATGGGAATATGGTGGAGGACCCTGTAAATGTTTTTGAAAAGGGTTGACGGTGACTCAGTAACTACTATGGGCCCCCGGGAGATATTCAAACCCTTTGTTAAATCTTTTGCAAATTTTTAAACAACTTTATTACACATCCATTGTATCAAACATGTAATTAGGGAAAAGATATTTAATGACATATTTTTGATTGGGGGGGCAGTGAACAAGAGCAAAGACTTTTTTTAGACCTCAACATTCCATCTCGGGCCTCACTTTCACCCCATGCGACAAGATATCCGTGAATTTTTTGAAACAATCACACTACAATGAGGGGACACTGGAACTGATTATAAGGAAAGCCCCTACAAGAACTCCCTGTTTTTGGGACATACTGTCTCCTAAAAATTTTGGGAAAGGGAAACTCTTCCTCGTTCACAAAGGGAAAAGGGGGATAGGGTTTTTTTCGACCCACGACTAAGAATCAGAAGAAATGAGATGAAACAAAAAATTTTTCAAAAAGGGGTTATCCATAGTGTTTTAGAAAGGGGGGACACCACACTTCCGGGCCAGTGGTTTTAAAAAAGCCTTTGTACAGACTACACCCTTTTTTGTAATTTAAACAAATTATGGTTTTTGTAAACATTTTGGATATTCTAAGCCGGGGCTTTTCCCCATAGCAAAATTTTAATTACCCCATCTTTTTGTACAAGAACCAAAAACCTAAGGATCATTGGTTTAACCCCATTTGGCTCTAAACTCCCTAAACTTTGTTAAGGGTTTATTGGGCACTTCTAAAAAGGTACCTTTCCTTTTCTAAATTGTACCCAAAGCTCCAAAGTAGCGGGGGGGGAATATTAGCATATTAACACCATTGTTTTACTTATAGTGTTTCATTTTTTCTATTCGGGGTCAAAGGGCAGGGTAACTATTTAAAAGGGCCAAAAAGGACCATTCACACCATATTAAAATAATAATGTTAACCTATTAACAGATGGTTCTTTCCACAATAACACCAGACTCCGTGCTCTTCCTAATCCTCGTGTGAACTTTGTTACTTTATTTATTTGTCTAATTTCCCACATATGGGGCAAAATATTTGAAATTCCCCGTTTTTTTTTTTTGTCCAAACAAGCTGGAACCCAGTATTTCCTTGTCGGACACAAAATAATTTTCCTACACCCTATGCCAGGGTTTTGGAACCTGAACTTTCTTTTCCCCATTATATGGGTAACAAATATTCTTGTTTTCAATAAAATAATAAATTCTTTTGAGGTCCTTAGGCCATTTCAGTAAAATTTTGAATAAATCCCCCCTGGCACACCCTTACTCAATTAAACCCGAGGCGGGCGTCCGGACAGAGCCGGAGATTCCCGATCTCGGCGAGAAGGGGAGTGACGTCAGGGCCCTGGACAGAACCAGGAAGCCAGGAGACAGTGTACTAGGAGGTGGACTACGGTGGTTCAAAGCTCTGGAATCTAAAAATAGAGATAGTGACAAGTCAGTATAAGAATGTTAAATAGGTCACATAACAAACCATGTAAATTGGGTAAAGACAAGTGACATAACAATGAAACATAATGACCATCATCTATTATATTTATGACCAGGTATGCCACCAGATCCCCCTGGAAAAAATGAAAGATACACAACCATAATAAATATGTATATTTTTGTCAGAGTTCCAAGGGATGACAACAAAGGAAGATATCACAAAGGGAATAGTATATATATTTTTTTATTAATGTCTGACATAAAGATGTCAGCGTAAGGAGGCGCTACATGTGAGCCCATTGCGGTCCCTCTCTTCTGCAGGTAAAATGTATCCTCAAACAAAAAGAAATTATTATTCAAAATAAGCTCCAGAGCATCAATACAAAATTGTCTAGCGGAAGCCGATAGATTGGTTTTAGATGTTAGAAAGGAATCTATCGCTGGGATACTGCCCGTATGTGGAATTGAAGTATAGAGACTATTGACGTCCATAGTCACAAGTACAGTATTGACTGAAAGAGAATTAACATTCTTGATTTTATTAAGGAAATCGGTCGTGTCTTTTATGTATGATGTAATCATCGGAAGTAATGGTGTGAGGATCCTGTCCAATGTTTTTGATAAGGGTGACAGGATAGACTCAGTAGAGGCTACTATGGGTCTCCCTGGAGGATTATTCAAATCCTTGTTAACATCTTTATGTCAGAATTTGAGAACAATCATGTATATACACATCCATTGTATGCAACACATGTTAAATTATGGGTAAGATATATAGATGACATATTTTTGATTTGGGAGGGCAGTGAACAAGAGCTACAGACGTTTTTTCATGACCTCAATCATTCCATCTCGGGCCTCACTTTCACTCTCCATGCAGACAAGATATCCGTGAATTTTCTAGACACACAAGTCACACGTACAGATGAGGGTACACTGGTAACTGATTTATATAGGAAAGCCACTGACAAGAACTCCCTGTTATTGTACAGTAGCTGTCATCCTAAACATTTGAAGGAATCTCTTCCTCGTTCACAATTGGTAAGGGTGGATAGGATTGTTACTGACCCAGCGACTAGAGAAGTCAGAAGAAATGAGATGAAACAAAAATTTACAAATAGGGGTTATCCATCACGTGTTTTAGAAAGGGAGACACCCACACACATTCACGGAGCACGAGTGGTAATAGACTAGCCTTTGTACAGACGTATCACCCTTTTAGTAATTTGATCAATTCATGTGTTCGTAAACATTGGGATATTCTAAGCCGGGCTTATCCTCAGGTAGCAGAATTTAATTTACCCCCACTCTTATGTCACAAGAGACCTAAGAACCTAAGGGATCATTTGGTTAAAGCCGATCTTGGCTCTAAACTCCCTAAACTAGTTCAAGGTTCATTGGGCACTTCTAGAAAAGGTACCTTTCCTTGTCTGAATTGTACCCAATGCTCCAATGTAGCGAGGGGGGAATATTAGCATATTAGCACCTATGTGTGTTTACTTAGTAGTGTTTCATTATTCTGATTCAGGCTCAAACGTGGCGTATGGCTATACTATTTAAGGTCCAATAAAGGATCCATTCACAGCCATATTAGGACAATAAGTAAGTGTTAACCTATTTAACATGCATGGTTCATTTCCATGCAAGTAACACCTAGAGCTCACTGTGCTCTTCCTAATCCTCAGTGTGACACTTTGATTACTTGATTTATTTGTCTATATTTGCCCACATGATGGACTATAATATATTTGATTCAGTAATCCTATTATTTCGTCCTAAACAAGCTGGAACCTAGTATTTCTCATTGTCGTGACACATACTAATTTTCTCTACAGCCACTATGACCATGTTATGGAACCTGAATCATTACCCTCTTGCCTTCCAATTGTGCATTTAACCGTTTAGAGGTAATATCATATAATGAAGTTCTTTTCTATGAGACTTATCTGTGATGGATTTGAGACAGAATAGGACGGCTATGCAATAATTGTTTGCTGTTCTTTGCTAAAAAGAAGTTTTGATGAATTTATGTTTCTGTGTTCAGGTGTCAGAATAAGTGACTTTTGTATTACCATCTCACTTTATTATTTTATTTCTCTACTGTATTTCTGATGATGGTTTTTGTTTGTTTTATTATATATAAATTATGAAAAGAATCCGTGAACAAGGCTAATGCAGCCGAAACGTCGGACAGATTGATTCTCTTGTATAGTACCGAAGGCTACAATCAATAAATATAATTTTGAAAACTTATTCAAGACTCCTAACTTAGTCTATTTTTTCTTTATCATATGAGTGTGCCAGAATATTTTGCATAATTATCTACTATTTTTCTGAGCACCTAATAAGGTGGTTGAGCAGACATAATCCCCTACACTGTTATTCTATGAGCCACGGCAGAACCTCCACCTGCGGAGCCGCCTGTTAGCTGTCTCTGCATGCTGACTGGAAGAGCTGCACGGGTCAGATAAGTGCAGCATCCAGAGCACACAAACCCCTTCCCTACACCTTCCTCAAGGACCACCAGCCCTACCTGTGGAGGGCTCTCCATCTAAGCTGTCCTCATCATCATCCCTGGCAGGAATATGGCAGATCATGCTGAACACACACCACGGGTGGCATCACAAAGAATCCATAAACTTTATCTCCTTTTTATTGCTACCCCTAGGACAACGGGACCGGGCCATGGCACCCTGACACCCCAGAGACACGATAGCCCGGTCTCGAATTCCCCCTTTCCTTGGGGGTGCGATATTAGATCTTCATCAATTCAAGAATTTCTAGAGGAAGGTTACTTAGGGAGACAATGATGGTTAGAGGTAAGCGGTGTCCGCTGCAATTATAAGTAGAACCATTTATGATTGCAGTGGACACCCCTTAACATTACCCATACTAAACTCCCTAAACAGCCTTTCTTGAGCAATGTGCCAGTAATGCCAGTGAGCGTCATATTTACAAACCCATCACTCTCTTGCCCCCTTGTGTACTCTCTATATCCTTTCTGTGTCCTCTTTCTGCCCCCATGCACTCTCTCTGCCTCCCTGTTTGCTCATGCACTCTCTGTGCCCCCCTCTGTGCTTTTCTATGCCCCCCTGTGAACTCTCTGTGCCCCCTTTGCTCTCTCTGTACCCCTGTGTGCTTTCTGTGCCCTTTTATGCAGTCTGTGTCCCTCATGTGTAATCTCTTTCCTCACCTGTGCACTTTCTGTGCCTCACATTATGCTCTCTTTGTCCCCCTGTGCACTTTCTGTGTACTCTATGTGCCCCCATGCACCCTCTGTATGCGCTCTGTGTCCCTTCTTTGCTTCCGTGCGTGCTCTGTCACCCCTCTGTGAGCATGCTGTGCCCCCTCCCTCCATGTGTTATGCCGCTGCCATCTTTGGACACCTACATGCGTGTCCAAAAATGGCGGCACCATTACTACCTGGGCATGCACATGCTCGGCACGCACATGTGCAGTTAGTGACCAAAGATGGCCACTAACTGCAGCGGTCTGACTAACTCCACCCAGTTAGACGCATGCGCAGTTAGTCATTCGGCGATGTGCATTGGTGATGTCAGGTGAAGCCTGTGGGCTGCATGAGCAGTGGGTTTTGCAGTGACATGTTCTTGGCTTCGGTTTATGGTGGCGACAGGTCCGATTGTTGGCGGCACTACTGGTGATATTGTGTCTGGGGACACTACCACTAGTGGGAGCCAAATTTGCACACCCATCACTTGATGGGAGTACATGGGAACAGAAGTGAATGGCGGATGGGACTTCCCCATTATATAGGTAACTAATATTCTTGTTTTTCTAATAATAATAATATATTCATTTGAGGTCCTTAGTGCACATTTCAGTCAAATTGAATAAATCCACCTGGCACAGCCTTACTCAATTGAGTCCCTATTACGATGAGGGTATCTTCCAATTATTTTTTCGGGTACAATTGAGATCTAATCAATTTGGCACAAATCAAATGTTCTCCAATCATTCCAATTGCCTTAAAATTAATATATTTTATATGATATATCACCACAAAGTAGCAAGAATTTATAAAATGTAAAGACAATTATACATGTTTTTTTAAAACATTTAAAAAACATAAAGCTAAAAATTGTAACATGCACTTCTATCCAGCAGCCAAAATAAAATCCTGAGTGTCCAATTGCCTCCAAAAGTCACCTAATTAGTAAATGGAGTCCACCTCTGCATAATGTATAGGTTTGTGTAAGAACATTAAGGATCAAACAGCATAATAAAAACCAAGAAACTCACCAGAAAGGTCAGGGTTAAAGTTTTGGATAAGAGTTAGTCAGGTATAGGTTATGTCACAAGGTGGTAGAATGGTCAAATGACTAAGGTAGTAGGATGGTAATGATGGACAACAGGCGATCATGGAGACTAGTCTAACCCTAAGGGGCCCTTTACACGCGCTACTGGCGGGTGGATACAACCAGCTACACGCTACAAATGTAGCTTGTAGCGGAAAAATACCCGTAGTAGCGGCGTGTGAAGACGGTAGGAGGCACCCGGCAACAGATGCATCTGTTTCCAAGCACTGCCTGAAACAGGTGGCTACACAGGCGATTGTAGCGAGCTGTATCGGCGTGTAAAGAAGCAACAGAAGGGATGTGTCGACACCAGGCAATGTACCTGGTATGTAGCTGGGGCGTGACACAGGCTCCGGGAAACCACCCCCCTTCAGCGATCATTGGGGGAAGCTCCTGCGTTACGATTGGTAGTCGCTGCATAGGGCGGCATATTTAAGGAGCTGACCACTCACACTACACAATTGCTCGAGCGTCATGTATTAAACAGCATCCTGCGATGCCTGGCCAATCATGGGTTTCTTGCTTTGTCCTATCAGCGTACGGACGTCTCGTAATCCACAATTGTGTGGCACGCCTATGTGCTGTCCCTGCTGCACCAGGTCCGCCCATATTAGCTTGTTGTAGCGGTGTGTAAATGAGGTAAGATGAGCTACAGGAGGTGACTTGAGCCACCCGGCGGTGCAACCAGAGATAGATGTAACGTAGCGTAGCGCACCTTGTGGCGGCGTGTAAAGGTGGTGCGATTACCGTTTGTAACCGTTTGTGCGTGCTCGTGCACATGAAGTAGCTGGTTGTATCCACCCGCCAGGAGCGGCGTGTAAAGGTACTCTTAGACTGGCAGTCCCTGGCTCCTGCTGTTCTCGGAATTACCTTTGAAAGTGAGGATGCCTGAGCCACCACCCTTGCCCTTTGCTCTTGATCAGCCCTAAGCTAATACCCACTAACCTCCACCTATGATCCAGGAAGCATAGCAACTCCCACCACAGAGGGAAAAAAATCCAAGAACTACATCAGGAAGGTTTCCGTATAGACTGCACAAACATCTTCACAATTCAGGTCCTTGCTGGGAGTAAACTTTATCAGCGACACCTAGTGAAAAAAAGTGGGACTGTTTAAAGGCTGGGGGAGTGGACAACTGCATTGTCTGACACACCCTTTTTCCTGCAGAGCTACCCAAATATGGACAGCAACTCCTTAGCAGTTTCTGGCATTAACTCTGAATGTGCCAAAGGAAATTAACTCCCATTAAAACTGCAGCAGAGCACTTCACATATACTGCACAGCTGTCAACACGTGACAGGTTATACTAAATAGCCCAAGCTCTAAGCACTTGTACAGAGCACTGTTCAATCCATCATCCCGTAAATTGAAAGAGTGTGACACAACTACAAACCACACAGAACATATCTGTCCACCTACAGTGACATCCCATGAGTAGAACACTAATTACAGAAATTGCCAAGAGGCTCATGGTCACTAGAGTAGCTGCGGAGATCACAGCTCAGGTGGAAGTATCTGTCCACAGGATGAAGATTAAAGTGGCAAGAAGAAATTCATTATTGGAAATAAGTCATAAAAAGTCCCGCTTATGGTTTGCAAAGGGCCATATAGGGGACACAGCTAGCATGTGGAAGAAGATGCATTGGTCAGATGTGACTTTTTGGGCCAAATGCAAAACGCCATGTGTGGTGGAAAACACCATGCCCACAATCACACATGGTAGAGGTAGCATCCTGCTGTGGGGAGGCTTTTCTTCAGCAGGGGCAGGGAAGCTGGTCAGAGAATCTGTGACAAGACGTGAAAATTGCTGATCACAGATGTCTCCATCCAATCTCAGTGAGCGAGAGCTTGTGTCTAAAGAAAAAGGGACAAACATTTCAACCTCTAGAAGAGCAAAGCTGGAGACACAGACTCCAAAAACATTGCAGCAGTAACTGCAGTTAAAGGGGATCCTACAAAGTATTGATTTATCGGGCCGTGTTTTCAGTCAGGAGAGAAGAGACCACTACCAGACTTCCTGATGCAAAATAATGCTAATTAGCATGCTTTATACAATTTTTTGCATAATTATGTATTTATCAGTATAACTTTAAGCTTGCACCGCGAGCTCAGTCATTAAGTGACCGGCAGAGGATCATTGTCTTATGATGGACCCGGCATGGACTTGAATGAACCATACGGAGGTGAATACATTATATTACATTAGCGCCCTTGATCTTAAAATAACCTGAAATTTTCATCTTGAAGTTTTTTCCTTTTTTGTTCTTAACGTGTCATTGACATCAATCCAATTACAATAGAGGATTCAGAGGTTTCACATTTTACTTGACAATTTTGAGCCTTTAAAGCTGATGTTAATGATGTCTCAATACTGTATGACTTTTTTGTTCCACGTTCTTTTAGGAATAGTTTCTGACAGATTTTCGCTCTTTTGGGGAAGTTGTCTCTTTTATCCTGTGGATTCAATGCTTCCCTTACTTGTAATTTGAATTCATAGAGTTTTGATTTACTCTACTAATTCTACAGTAGAGCTGAGTACTGTGATTCTCCATGGTGGCACAAGGAGACATTATGGTCACAAACTAGGTGGTGACATATGTTTTTGAGGTAATTGCCAACTTTGCCTGAATGTCCAGTAATGGCAACTTGATGCATGAATGCTCTTTAGAAAGATCGATCATGGGCAGCCTAGATAGGTCTGCCGGGGTCTTCTTCAAGCATAGATAGGTCCATCGGGGTCTTTTCCAAGCCTAGATAGGTCTACCACGGTCTTCTTCTAGGCTATATGGATCCACCAGGGTCTGCTCCAAGTCTAGATAGGTCCAAGAAGGTCTTCTCTAAGCCTAGATAGGTCCAACAAGGTCTTCTTCAAGCCTAGATAGCTCCACTAGGGTCTTCTCCAAGCCTAAGTAATCCACCAGGGTCTACTCCAAACCCAGAAAGGTTCACCAGGGTTTTCTCCAAGCCTAGAAAGGTCCAAAAAGCTCTTCTCCAAGCCTAGGTAGCTCCACCAGAGTCTTCTTCAAGCCTAGATATTCCACAGTGGTCTACTTTAAGCCTAGATAGCTCAACTAGGGTCTTCTCCAAGCCTAAGTAATCCACCAGGGTCTACTCCAAACCTAGAAAGGTTCACCAGGGTCTTCTCCAAGCCTAGATAGATCCAACAAGGTCTTATCCAAGCCTAAATAGGTCCAACAAGGTCTTTTTCAAGACTAGATAGGGTCAGCAGGTTATTCTCCAAACCTAGATAGGTCCAGCAAGTTATTCTCCAAGCCTGGATAAGTCCACCAGGGTCTGCTCCAAGCTTAGGTATGTCCAACAAGGTCTTCTCCAAGCCTAGATAGCTCCATCAGGGTCTTCTCCAAGCCTAGATATTCCACCAGGGTCTACTACAAGCCTAGATAGGTTCACCAGGGTCTTCTCCAAGCCTAGATATTCCACCAGGGTCTACTACAAGCCTAGATAGGTTCACCAGGGTCTTCTCCAAGACTAGATATATCCAACAAGGTCTTCTCCAAGCCTAGATAGCTCCACCAGAGTCTTCTACAAGCCCAGATATTCCATCAGGGTCTACTTTAAGTCTAGATAAGTTGAACAAGGTCTTCTTCAAGCTTAAATAGGTCCATCAGGGTTTTCTCCAAGCCTAGATATTCCACTAGGGTCTACTCCAAGCCTACATATGTTCACCAGGGTCTTCCCCAAGTATAGATAGATCCAACAAGTGCTTCTCCAAGCCTAGATAGCTCCACCAGACTCTTTTCCGAGCCTAGATATTCCAACATGGTCTACTTTAAGCCAAGATAGGCTCACCAGGGTCTTCCCCAAGCCTAGATAGGTCCAACAAGTTATTCTCCAAGCCTAGATAGGTCCACCTGGGTCTTCTTCAAGCCTAGATAGGTCCAACAAAGTCTTCTTCAAGCCTACATAGGTCCACCAGGGACTTCTCCAAGCCTAGATATTTCCATCAGGGTCTTCTCCAAGCCTGGATATTCCACCAGGGTCTACTCCAAGCCTAGATTGGGTTTCTAGGGTCTCCTCCAAGAATAGATAGCTCCACCAGAGTCTTCTCCAAGTCTAGATATTCCACCATGGTCTACTCCAAGCCTAGATAGGTCCAACAAGGTCTGCTCCAAGCCTAGATAGGTCCATCATGGTTTTCTCCAAGCCAGATATGCGCACCAGGGTGTCCTCACCATTTTCCTGATTGTATAAAGCCTTTGGGTTGCTGGTCTTCCTCTTTGCTTTGTTCTTTCTGTTCTTCCGACCATGATGTCCTTCTCCAGTGATTTCTCTCTTCGTATGATATGTAGACAAGTTGTAGCTTGGTGATATTTGCTTCCAGTGACAAGTTTGACTTGATTTGTTCCAAAATTGGTGTATTTGTTCATCTTGATACTCGTGGTATTGATAAGATCTTTCTCGATGGTGATCATTACTTACGGTACAGACAAATTTCTCCCTCCTGGATGTTTGCTGCAAAAAAGCAAACATATTTTTTCGCTTTAGCCCCACCCTAAATAATTTGCCTTATTAAATTAACATACCCCTACTTATACCTGTGATAAATAATACTGGAGGTGGAAACTGCAACCAATACTACAAAAAAATGCCTGACTAAAATCAATATTTCCGGACTCCCCACTTCTGTGTTTTAGGCAGCCCCCGAACCTAAAAAGCATCATTGTCAGAAGCGCCTTGTCCTCTCCAACAGCAACAGGAACCTTTCCCTGCAACCAGAACAGGTGCAAAACCTCTATCTATAATGACAACGGACATGATAAAGATTCCCAACTCACATCAGGACTACAAGATCCCAGGTACCTTCAGCTGCACCACAAGCAATGTGGTGTATTTAAAGGGAACCTGTCACCCAAAATCACCCTTGTTAGCTGTAAATACATGTCCCTGAAGCATAACACCACAGTCCTACACATCCCTTTGTGGTGTTTTAGTTCAATATGAAAGTGCACTTTAGTCGTTTCAAAACTTACAAAATCCGTGGCAGTGGGGCGTTCCCAAGCCTTCTTGTCTATGAGGCGGTTCCCCTGTGCCGCTGTATTACGCCCTAATGGGCGTTGTTTCAAACTTTGTAGCGCGGGCACGATTCATAATATCGCGGCCGCGACGTCACGGTCATGTGATGCCGTGACGCGTAATTTCCGGGCGGACGGGGCGCTGTTGTCTGACGCGCACCGGCCGACTTCATAAAGCGATCTGCGCATGCGCTGAAGTTGGCCAGTGCGCGTTCACATACAGAGGCAGGTGGGCAGGCTACGGTGAATCCCCCTCCCTCCCCTGTGTCATCCTCCTTCCCTGTCTCTCGCTCTCTGTCTGTGACCCCCTCCATAACTGTGCCCCCACTGCTTCACTCCAAGTAATAAAAAAAAACAAAAAAAAAAAGGTCAATATACACTATATATATATAGATGTGGATATAATATATATATATATATATATATATATATATATATATATATATATAAATATATATACACACATATATATGCATGCACACACATATAATACTGTAACACATATATGTGTGTGTGTAATTTTTTTTTTTTTCCACAAACATATACATTATATATATATATATATAATGTATATGTGTGTGATCAGAATGACATATTTACACACACACACATATATGTATTACAGTAGTATATGTGTGTGCATGCATATATATGTATATATAAATATAATATATATATATATATATATATATATATTTAATACACATACACAAAAATGTACAACTTACATATATATGTATATTTATATATATATATAAATATACATATATACTAATATAATCGATCTATATATGTGTGTGTGTAAATATGTCATTCTGATCACACACATATACATTATATATATATATATATAATGTATATGTTTGTGGAAAAAAAAAAAATTACACACACACATATATGTGTTACAGTATTATATGTGTGTGCATGCATATATATGTGTGTATATATATTTATATATATATATATATATATATATATATATATATTATATCCACATCTATATATATATAGTGTATATTGACCTTTTTTTTTTTGTTTTTTTTATTACTTGGAGTGAAGCAGTGGGGGCACAGTTATGGAGGGGGTCACAGACAGAGAGCGAGAGACAGGGAAGGAGGATGACACAGGGGAGGGAGGGGGATTCACCGTAGCCTGCCCACCTGCCTCTGTATGTGAACGCGCACTGGCCAACTTCAGCGCATGCGCAGATCGCTTTATGAAGTCGGCCGGTGCGCGTCAGACAACAGCGCCCCGTCCGCCCGGAAATTACGCGTCACGGCATCACATGACCGTGACGTCGCGGCCGCGATATTATGAATCGTGCCCGCGCTACAAAGTTTGAAACAACGCCCATTAGGGCGTAATACAGCGGCACAGGGGAACCGCCTCATAGACAAGAAGGCTTGGGAACGCCCCACTGCCACGGATTTTGTAAGTTTTGAAACGACTAAAGTGCACTTTCATATTGAACTAAAACACCACAAAGGGATGTGTAGGACTGTGGTGTTATGCTTCAGGGACATGTATTTACAGCTAACAAGGGTGATTTTGGGTGACAGGTTCCCTTTAATTATATGTATTAAATGTGTGAGTGGGAATCTGTATGTAGGTGAGACAGGGCAACAACTCAGAACTAATGATGAACTCTCATCTCAATACAATAAAGGAAAGAAGGACAGATTTACCTGTGCCTAGACAGTTCTGTAGGCCTGATCACACAATATTGGATATGAAAATACTAGTTCTGAAAGGTAACTTAAGATCACAGAGAATTAGGAGAGTGTGGGAATATAAACTGATGATGAACTTTGACACATTTAAAGCAGGAATGAATGTCTCACATGGATTTATGCCTTTCTACATTCACTGAGGAATTTTCAAGTCTTGGACCAACCACTAATCAAAGGACCATAAAACTATCTGTGCCTCTTATCTCTGAACTCTGATTTTACTTCCCCAGCTGCTCTCCCTCTTCCCAAGACTGACCACTATTTTCTGCTTCACGTCAGCTGTCGCATTTACTGCCTTATCCCACCCTGTATATGTATATATATGTGTGTGCCTTCAGAATTTGTCATTATTAGCCTGATGAAGAGGCCATAGAGTTTTGAAAGCTTGCAAATATTCACCATCGTTTCAGTTAGGAATCAACCACTGAGGACTCTCAGATTGTAATATTTTACTGCCGTAACATGATCTATTGCATTAATTAAGAAACAGGGCATGGTTACAGATCACATTTGCCCTTACATGAGCTTGATACAATAAGCTGACAAGCCTGTCTTTCCACTTTAGCTACACCCTTATATAATTTGATAAATGTAAAAAAAACATTCCGGTCCATTAGAGATAAGTGAATCAATTTAAGGAAAATCCAATTGAACTTGATTCTTACCAAAATGTTTAATTTGCATAAATCTGAATTTTTTGGCCATTTACTTTGCATAAAACCAGCAAGATGGCATCTGACCAACCAAAAGGATTGAGCATAGATTTAAAAGAAATGAACACATTTTGCTCACCTCTCCCAGCCCTTACATTCTCTGTGCAGCTCCTCACTTTGTCCTTACAGTCATCACTGGTCTTTGGTGATCTTCACCTCCGGTGCTAACTAGGCTTCATTTAGTGGCGTCATGTTGTTGAGGCTTCGTCACCACTAGAGTCACTGGAGACCATATGTGACTTGTGAAGAAAGCCAAGACTTGCTGTGAATGTAAGCCAGAACTGTGAGGACTATGTCGGGATCAGCACAAAGAATAAGAGGGCCGATTGTGGAGACACACGTGTCAGTGGGTGTTCTTGTCCACTGGCCTGGCTGTCTTTTGAAAGACTGCCAAAGGCTAGGACTCATCCTACTAAACATCTGTACCCCTTTCCTGTGGACAGAACACTACTCAGACACCACAGAGCGAGGGTATCACGCTACGGTAAGACTTTGTTAGGTCACCAACAGTCAACACTATATTGTAATATATATGACTCACCGTGGCCGGGACTCCGGGGACAGGCGTTTGCTTCTTCCTCCTTGTCACGGATGGACCTCGCCTGCCGGTAGTGGGGCCCGGTGGTCCAGATCAATAAAGACGTCTTCTGTTGAACAGTTTAGGGGTTAAATTGTTTCGTGATGCCACCTATGAGAGTTCCGGTAACTGTACCGGTGCTGCGGGGCCTCCGGGGGATGGAATGCAGCAAGATGGAACGCTCCCCACAGGCTGAGCGATGATCCCCGGAGCCTGGAGCTGCACAAGATGTTCTGCGGCAGCTGCGGTTACCTTAGTGCACGGAGACAGACAGTTCATAAGAAAGCACGGACACTGGAAGTCTCTGTAACGGGTAGTTTACTGTAACCAGCAAGCAGTACATGGCATACAGTGACGGGTAGTCGACCGGGTGGACTCAGCAATGACCAGTGTTTCTCAGAGATCCGCGGTGTTCCTCCATTCTAACTACTTGTGTTGCCGTTGTCGCCCAGGAATGCCAGATCGGGTACAAGGAGGCTGCTTGAATGCCCTATCCGGGGTATACGTTCCGGATGTTTTGGGGAGCCTTGAGTCCTTTTGGTGGGTACACCGCTGGTTAGACGACTGTGCGTGGCGGTGGTGGGTGCTCCTGTAAAGCGGTCCCTCCACTCCTCTGGTTCGCATAGAAGTGATAAACGACTCCTAGCTTCGGTACCAGCAAACCGCCTGTAGATAGGCACGGGATGTTTTTGGACCCACATGTAGATGCCCGTAGATCGGTTGTTAAGGCACCGGAGTAATGGCGCTCAACCGGGGTGATGGCCAGGGGGCTGCACGGGACTGTGCAGGCCCACTCTCCTAGGTTGCAGAGCTTGTTGGTTTTGCTCCCTTCTCCTACGTTGCCAAGTCAGTTCTCCTCTAACACTCTACCACTACACTCCGCCCACCAGGACCTTATTGGCCCTTTATGCTCATGATGCATGTAGGGTATGGATCTCTGAGTTAACTGTGTGACTGCTGAGTCAGAGAATACTGCTGCTGCTGTTTTGGCTGCAATACCCTCCTGTGACGCACTCGTTGCGGGGCGCCACATATACACTGGATGGTGCATGTGACAGAGTCTCACCCATCCATCGGTTTGACAGGGGTCAAAACATCCGCAATTTCAGGGGATCCAGCAACAACTATCTCAGCTTGGAGAACCCAGCTTTTGGCTATCACCTACTTAGAGTAGGCAGCGGCAAACTCAAGAAGCTGATGGAGCACAGGGAGGTATATGGCCAGGTGACCGGATTGTCCCAACCAGGGTTCTCCAAACAAATTTAGAACCATGGTCCCTAGTCTTAGGTCCAGTAGAAATCACACTTTTCTAAACTACTCAGCTCCCATTTTAGGGCATTGTGCCCCACAGGATTGATGGGAGATGATTTCTCCATCATTGCTTGCTAGTTTAGTCTGATTGCATAATTGTTCTCTGAATGATGCTATACTGCAACAGACTGATGCAATCCGAAATCAGCAGACAAAAGGGGGCACACATGAAACAATAACTCATGCCCCTTGACTTGCAGATCAAAGGTATAGTATGTCCGGCATAATAAATTAATGATTACATAATTATAGTTCACTACCGCACAAGAGGCCAAATGCTGAGTTATCATACAGTGGAAGTATTATTTTTTCCACTCAAGGGGTATGGAGATACACCAGAACATAACAAGGCATATTTGATTTGCAGCCAATAAATTAAACAATTGACAAGTAAATACAGGACCAATTAGGTGCCATCAAGGAAGGAACAACATGGCCCTTATAAACCCTAATATTAGTATTATGTATGTTCATCACGCCGCAAAACTGGCATCTAATTCACATTATAGAACAATAACTTGAGCCATTTATTACCCTGAATTCTCCATTGCTCCTCAAATGTTTCTCTAGATGAAGAAAATAATGGGCACTCAGCTCAATAATCAATTAAGCATACCCTTGGATTAATCATACATGCCATGCCCAGGGTGATTATGAACTGATGATCTGGAGCCAGTTGTTGCTCTGCTAAAGGCAATTCTTGCAGCTTTCTAATCACGGGAGCGCCACATGGCCTGATTGCTTTCATGGCCGCTTTACCGGAGCTTCTCCTCAGAATTATGAAGGCTTGTAATAAATTGCTTGGCCTGGACGCCCTCCGCTCATTTATAGCAATAGTGAATGTATTAAACTAAGAATCACTGGGTCTCATAGCGATTCCGGACTTTGATATCTACTAACTGCAATGAGACGTGCGGTGATTGCAGTTCATTTAGTGCCGCGATAAGGAAGGATCTACAGCCCAGAAGTGCTGACATGAAGCAATGAAGACCCAGGACGCCGGAGCATGCTGTGAATTCTTCTCTTCTTTCTTGGCTTTATAGTTTACTGCTCTATAAAATATGATTCTGATCGGTGCAGAGTATTGTCAGACTAGACCTGGAGAGAGATGAGAAGTATAGTATAGACGGAAGGTTTTATATCTATGACTTACAGAATTAAAGTTGCTCCCATTCACCTTTATCAGCCAAATCATCTACAATTAAAACATTTAAGTACCCTAAAAAGGAATCTGTCAGCCGGAGTTTGCTTCCTCATCTGACAGCAACAAAATGAAGGCAAAGAGACCCTGAATCCAACGATGTATTGCATAGAGTAATGGCTGTAGCCATACTCACACAATTAAAACATTTAGTTTTAGGAGCACAATAGAGCTGGGAGAGCTGCCACCCCTGCTCACACCAGCCTCTGTATGTACAATGTCTATAGACAGAGCTGCCCCCACCCACATCAGGCTCTGTATGTACAATGTCTATAGACAGAGAGCTGCCCCCACCCACATCAGGCTCTGTATGTACAATGTCTATAAACAGAGCTGCCTCCGCCCACATCAGGCTCTGTATGTACTATGTCTATATAGACAGAGAGCTGCCCCCACCTACATCAGGCTCTTTATGTATAATGTCTATAGACAGAGTGCTGTCCCGGCCACACCATGCTCTGTATGTGCAATGTCTATAGACAGATAGCTGCCCCCACCCACATCAGGCTCTGTATGTGCAATGTCTATAGACACTGCTACCCCCCACCCACATCAGGCTCTGTATGTACAATGTCTATAGACAGAGAGCTGCCCCCACCCACATCAGGCTCTGTATGTACAATGTCTATAGACACTGCTGCCCCCCACCCACATCAGGCTCTGTATGTACAATGTCTATAAACAGAGCTGCCTCCGCCCACATCAGGCTCTGTATGTACTATGTCTATATAGACAGAGAGCTGCCCCCACCTACATCAGGCTCTTTATGTATAATGTCTATAGACAGAGTGCTGTCCCGGCCACACCATGCTCTGTATGTGCAATGTCTATAGACAGAGAGCTGCCCCCACCCACACCAGGCTCTGTATGTACAAAGTCTATAGACAGAGAGCTGCATCCGCCCACACCAGGCTCTGTAAGTACAAAGTCTATAGACAGAGAGCTGCCCCACCCACACCAGGCTCTGTATGTACAATGTCTATAGACAGATAGCTGCCCCCACCCACATCAATCTCTGTATGTACAATGTCTATAGACACTGCTGCCCCCCACCCACATCAGGCTCTGTATGTACAATGTCTATAGACAGAGCTGCCTCCGCCCACACCAGGCTCTGTATGTACAATGTCTATAGACAGATAGCTGCCCCCACCCACATCAGGCTCTGTATGTACAATGTCTATAGACAGAGAGCTGCCCCCACCCACACCAGGCTCTGTATGTACAAAGTCTATAGACAGAGAGCTGCATCCGCCTACACCAGGCTCTGTATGTACAAAGTCTATAGACAGAGAGCTGCCCCACCCACACCAGGCTCTGTATGTACAATGTCTATAGACAGATAGCTGACCCCACCCACATCAGGCTCTGTATGTACAATGTCTATAGACACTGCTGCCCCCCACCCACATCAGGCTCTGTATGTACTATGTCTATAGACAGAGAGCTGCCCCCACCTACATCAGGCTCTTTATGTATAATGTCTATAGACCGAGTGCTGTTCCGGCCACACCATGCTCTGTATGTGCAATGTCTATAGACAGCTGCCCCCACCCACATCAGGCTCTGTATGTACAATGTCTATAGACAGAGAGCTGCCCCCACCCTCACCAGGCTCTATATGTACAATGTATATTAAAGAGCTGCCCTCAACCCACCCCTGGCTCTGTATGTACAATGTCTATAAACAGAGAGATGTCCCCACCCTCACCAGGCTCTGTATGTGCACTGTTTATAGATACAGGTCCTCCCCCTGCCCACACCAGGCTCTGTACATACAATGCTTATAAACAGAACTACTCCCACCCACACCAGACTCTGTGTGTATATAGACAAAGAGAGTTGCCCCCGCCCACCCCAGGCTCTGTATAGAATTGTGGATTGACAGTGAGGTGTTAGTCACAGCAAGGGATGTGTCTAACTACCATGAGCATGACAATGTAGTACTGTAATAGTAATCATCAGATAATAAAGTCTTTAGTTTACTAAACAACTGCTAAGAACCTGATACGAAAGGCATAGTTAACTTGTTTATTAACCCTTAAAACATGCTGTCCTCACCTTACACAGCAAAAACCTGCTTACAGACTCCCTTAAACTCCTTCATGACCAGAAGGTGCATGTACGTCCTTGGCTGTGTCCCAATCCGTGATGTGAGCTCATGCACTGAGTTCGCATCCTCAGTGACTGACAGCACGGATCCAAAGCCCCATGGTGGGGACCGCGCTGTTCCTCGCCATGATTGGAGGTCCCGTCATGAGATCCTGGGACCTCCATCTGTTAGTTGGACAGCCCGGGGTCCTCTGATGACCCTGGAATCTGTCCTGAATCACTTCCTGCTGGCAATCTCCCAAATGAGGTCACCAGCAAAAAGTGATTATTCCCCCTATGTTCAGATGAGCTGTAGCCCATCTGAATACAGGGGAAGCAATTAGACAGTGGAGTGCTGAGGCCACCTAGTGGTCAAAGCAAAATTATAAAAAATAAGTTTTTAAAAATATGAAATAAAAGTTCAAATCGTCCCCTTTTGCCCCATTGAAAATAGAACTATTAAAAAAAACTGCACACATTTGGTATCGCAGAAATGCCCAATCAATCAAAATATAAAATCAATTCATCAGATCTGTAAATTTCATAACAGGAAAAAAAAATTTAAACATCAAAATTATGTTTTTTTTAACGCTGCAACATAGCAATAAAATGCAATAATGGGTAATCAAAATATCTACACAAAAATGGTATTATTAGAAACATCAGTTTAAGCAGCAAAAAATTAAGCCGTCACACAGCCCCAGATCCTGAAAAATAAGAACAATACGGGTCTCGGAAAATGGCGCAAAAGAAGTGCGATTCTTCAAAATGTTTTTGTCACTACTTAGATAACAGTAAAAGTAACATGTTTGGTATTTACAAACTCGTACTGACTCGAGGCATCATACTTACATTTGAGTGTTACCATATAGTACTGACCCGAGACATCATACTGACACGTCAGTGTTACAATATAGTAATGACCCGAGACATCATACCGACACGTCGGTGTTACTATATAGTACTGACCCCAGACATCATACCGACACCTCAGTGTTACCATATAGTACTGACCCCAGACATCATACCGACACCTCAGTGTTACCATATAGTACTGACCCCAGACATCATACCGACGTGTCAGTGTTACAATATAGTAATGACCCGAGACATCATACCGACACATCAGTGTTACCATATAGTACTGACCAGAGGTATCATACCGACATGTCTGTGTTACCATATAGTACCGACCCGAGGCATCATACCGACACATCAGTGTTACCATATAGTACTGACCAGAGGCATCATACCGACATGTCTATGTTACCATATAGTACCGACCCGAGGCATCATACTGACACGTCAGTGTTACCATATAGTACTGACTCGAGGCATCATACCGACATGTCTATGTTACCATATAGTACCGACCCGAGGCATCATACCGACACTTCAGTGTTACCATATAGTACTGACCCCAGACATCATACCGACACGTCAGTGTTACCATATAGTACTGACCAGAGGCATCATACCCACACATCAGTGTTACCATATAGTACTCACCCTAGACATCATACCGACACATCAGTGTTACCATATAGCACTGACCCGAGGCATCACACCAACACGTCAGTGTTACCATATAGTACTGACCAGAGGCATCATACTGACATGTCTTTGTTACCATATAGTACTGACCAGAGGCATCATACCGACATGTCTTTGTTACCATATAGTACCAACCCGAGACATCATACTGAAACGTCAGTGTTACCATACAGTACTGACTCGAGGCATTATACCGACACCTCAGTGTTACCATATAGTACAGACCCCAGACATCATACCGACACCTCAGTGTTACCATATAGTACTGACCCCAGACATCATACCGACACCTCAGTGTTACCATATAGTACTGACCCCAGACATCATACCGACACCTCAGTGTTACCATATAGTACTGACCCGAGGCATCATACTGACACGTCATTGTTACAATATAGTACTGACCCCAGACATCATACCGACACGTCATTGTTACCATATAGTACTGACCTCAGACATCATACAGACACGTCAGTGTTACCATATAGTACTGACCTCAGACATCATACCGACACCTCAGTGTTACCATATAGTACTGACCTGAGGCATCATACTGACACATCAGTGTTACCATATAGTACTGACCTCAGACATCATACCGACATGTCAGTGTTACCATATAGTACTGACCCGAGACATCATACTGACACTTCAGTGTTACCATATAGTACTGACCCCAGACATCATACCGACATGTCAGTGTTACCATATAGCTGACACTATCAGTGTTTGATATCCGTTTGAATCCAGCTAAAACTGGATGTACCTGCATCTATTTTCAGCCCCATTGACTTTTAATGGGACCGCAGACACATGCGGGTGCATCCAGTTCTTCACGGTTCTTTCTTGTTCACAGTTTCTCACTGAAATCAAAAACACATTTCATTTCGTAGCAATTTTGGTCTCCATTTTAAACTAATAACACCCAGATCCCGGGCAATGTGGGTTTAATTAAAATGCTGATCTATGGAAACCGGATCTGGTGGAATCTGGATCCCGCTGGATTTGGATGCTGGATCCTTTTTTTTTTATCTGTGCATACCCAAAACCCAGTTTAAAATGACACACCCACTAGGGGGCATGTCATATTCCACTGGATCCAGCTAAATAACGTACACAACCTGATGCAATGGGATGCTCATGCACCGGTATTATCACTGATCCGTGAGACGGTACTGGCGCATCCAGTTGCACCATAATAAACAATTACAGGGTAATCCGGGAATGCAAGTTTTACCCACATTCCCCCAGATTCCGAAAACCGGTAGTGCAATACCAGCCTTATATCCTTTGTTCCCATCTTTTACGTTTCCTCACCTGGGTTCCCATTCATCTCTGCACACTTGCCTTATTTGTAAAACCCTTTGAATATGTTTAGCCATGAATTTTTATATAAGTCATGTCATATAAAGAGATTTTTGAGATTTGTGCTCGGATATACGTACGGTAGCTCATCTCTGCACTGGACCAATAAGTGTTGGGGATGTAAAACTTGATGGATATCGACTTCGTACAACTGATGTAACTAATATGGTGGAAGGTTTCTCATCTCTATAACTAGTATATTGTTCTTTATACATATGTATGAGTATTGGAAATCTTACATGAATTGTCCCTCTGGTCGTATAATGCAGTCCGCGTACGTAACTCCTTTCATGCCCCTCGCTTCTTCCTCTCCATTCTATATTTCTAATTTTGCAGAGCACAATCTATTTGGACTCCTGGGAAAGATAAGGTTAACTTCTGTAGGGAAATACCAGTGCTGTTATCAGAGAACATGACATGTGAGATATACACAGAGGTTAGGATTTACGTCTGGTTAGCTGCTATGTGATTATTTATTAATAAATTCTTCCTTAGGATCTGAACATCTTGTACCTACACAGTAAATTATTTCTTAGATGTGTAGAGTAGTTCTCATATAAGAGATTCTCAGCTTGGTTGTAAGCTAAACTCTCCAACGGACACTTAAATCGTGTAGACTTTCTAGAAATTAATCGATGTCGTAGAGCTGAAGTTGGCCCTTATGTGTTGGGTTGCATTATGCACGACATGATGTCTTGGGTTGCATTGTGCATGACTTGATGTCTTGGGTTGCATTGTGTACGACTTGATGTGTTGGGTTGCATTGTGCACGACTTGATGTGTTGGGTTGCATTGTGCACGACTTGATGTGTTGGGTTGCATTGTGCACGACTTGATGTGTTGGGTTGCATTGTGCATGACTTGATGTGTTGGGTTGCATTGTGCACGACTTGATGTGTTGGGTTGCATTGTGCACGACTTGATGTGTTGGGTTGCATTGTGCACGACTTGATGTGTTGGGTTGCATTGTGCACGACATGATGTGTTGGGTTGCATTGTGCACGACTTGATGTATTGGGTTGCATTGTGTACGACTTGATGTGTTGGGTTGCATTGTGCACGACTTGATGTGTTGGGTTGCATTGTGCACGACTTGATGTGTTGGGTTGCATTGTGCACGACTTGATGTGTTGGGTTGCATTGTGCACGACTTGATGTCTTGGGTTGCATTGTGTACGACTTGATGTGTTGGGTTGCATTGTGCACGACTTGATGTCTTGGGTTGCATTGTGCACGACTTGATGTGTTGGGTTGCATTGTGCACGACTTGATGTCTTGGGTTGCATTGTGCACGACTTGATGTGTTGGGTTGCATTGTGCACGACTTGATGTGTTGGGTTGCATTGTGCATGACTTGTTGTCTTGGGTTGCATTGTGCACGACTTGATGTGTTGGGTTGCATTGTGCACGACTTGATGTCTTGGGTTGCATTGTGCATGACTTGATGTCTTGGGTTGCATTGTGTACGACTTGATGTGTTGGGTTGCATTGTGCACAACTTGATGTGTTGGGTTGCATTGTGCACGACTTGATGTGTTGGGTTGCATTGTGCACGACATGATGTGTTGGGTTGCATTGTGCACGACTTGATGTATTGGGTTGCATTGTGTACGACTTGATGTGTGTTGGTTGCATTGTGCACGACTTGATGTGTTGGGTTGCATTGTGCACGACTTGATGTGTTGGGTTGCATTGTGCACGACTTGATGTGTTGGGTTGCATTGTGCACGACTTGATGTCTTGGGTTGCATTGTGTACGACTTGATGTGTTGGGTTGCTTGTGCACGACTTGATGTGTTGGGTTGCATTGTGCACGACTTGATGTCTTGGGTTGCATTGTGCACGACTTGATGTGTTGGGTTGCATTGTGCACGACTTGATGTCTTGGGTTGCATTGTGCACGACTTGATGTGTTGGGTTGCATTGTGCACGACTTGATGTGTTGGGTTGCATTGTGCACGACTTGATGTCTTGGGTTGCATTGTGTACGACTTGATGTGTTGGGTTGCATTGTACACGACTTGATGTGTTGGGTTGCATTGTGCACGACTTGATGTCTTGGGTTGCATTGTGTACGACTTGATGTCTTGGGTTGCATTGTGCACGACTTGATGTCTTGGGTTGCATTGTGTACGACTTGATGTGTTGGGTTGCATTGTACACGACTTGATGTGTTGGGTTGCATTGTGCACGACTTGATGTGTTGGGTTGCATTGTGCATGACTTGATGTCTTGGGTTGCATTGTGTACGACTTGATGTGTTGGGTTGCATTGTGCACGACTTGATGTGTTGGGTTGCATTGTGCACGACTTGATGTGTTGGGTTGCATTGTGCACGACTTGATGTGTTGGGTTGCATTGTGCACGACTTGATTTGTTGGGTTGCATTGTGCACGACTTGATGTCTTGGGTTGCATTGTGCACGACTTGATGTGTTGGGTTGCATTGTGCACGACTTGATGTCTTGGGTTGCATTGTGCACGACTTGATGTGTTGGGTTGCATTGTGCACGACTTGATGTCTTGGGTTGCATTGTGCACGACTTGATGTGTTGGGTTGCATTGTGCACGACTTGATGTGTTGGGTTGCATTGTGCACGACTTGATGAGTTGGGTTGCATTGTGTACGACTTGATGAGTTGGGTTGCATTGTGCACGACTTGATGTCTTGGGTTGCATTGTGCACGACTTGATGTCTTGGGCTGCATTGTGCAAGACTTGATGTGTTGGGTTGCATTGTGCACGACTTGATGTGTTGGGTTGCATTGTGCACGACTTGATGAGTTGGGTTGCATTGTGCACGACTTGATGAGTTGGGTTGCATTGTGCACGACATGATGAGTTGGGTTGCATTGTGCACGACTTGAGCCATGGGCAACAGACAAGTTCTTCACTTTTTTTCACTCATTTTCTCAAACCGATTGACCATAACCTTACACTCACCTCCCTGATGTTGTGCAGTCCTCCCTAGTGCCAAAGAAAAATAACTATGAGTTATTGAGGCTTAGGCTCTGGGCATTGGTTTAAAATTTCAGGACCTGATCCATTAACTCTCTGCCCCAACACATCAAACTCTCACCTACCGGGTAAACCTTCAAAAAGGACCTGAAGACCGACCTTTTCCAAAAAGTCTACAACCTACATTAACTCTCAGTCCACTAGACCACCACCCAAACAACTCTAACCTCACCTACTGTATCCTCACCCATCTCTTGTAGACTGTGAGCCCTCATGAACAGGGCCCTCTCCTCACCTACTGTATCCTCACCCATCCCTTGTAGACTCTGAGCCCTGAACGGCAGAGTCCTCATGGGCAGGGTCCTCTCTCCTCACCTACTGTATCGACACCCATCCCGTGTAGAATGTGAGCCCTCGTGGGCACAGTCCTCTCTCCTAACCTACTGTATCCTAACCATCGCTTGTAGACTGTGAGCCCTCACAGGCAGGGTCCTCTCTTCTCACCTACTGTACCCTCACACAATCCGGGTAGACTGTGAGCCCTCGTGGGCACGGTCTTTTCTCCTCACCTACTGTATCCTCACCCATCACTTGTAGACTGTGAGCCCTCACGGGCAGGGTCCTCTCTCCTCACCTACTGTATCCTCACACATCACTTGTAGACTGTGAGCCCTCATGGGCATAGTCCTCTCTCCTCACCTACTGTATCCTCACCCATCACTTGTAGACTGTGAACCCTCACAGGCAGGGTCCTCTCTCCTCACCTACTGTATCCTCACCCATCACTTGTAGACTGTGAGTTCTCACAAGCAGGGTCCTCTCTCCTCATCTACTGTACCCTCACCCATCCCTTGTAGACTGTGAGCCCTCATGGGCAGGGTCCTCTCTCCTCAACTACTGTATCCTCACTCATCCCTTGTAGATTGTGAGCCCTCATGGGCAGGGTCCTCTCTCCTCAACTACTGTATCCTCACTCATCCCTTGTAGACTGTGAGCCCTCATGGGCAGGGTCCTCTCTCCTCAACTACTGTTTCCTCACTCATCCCTTGTAGATTGTGAGCCCTTGCGGGGGGGTCCTCTCTCTTCCTGTACCAGTTTGTGCCTTTTGTTGTTCATAATTATTGTACTCTTTACCTCGTATACCCTCCCGCCACGTAATGAAATAAATGGCACTATAATATTAAATAATAATATTGTATTAAATGCACCCCAAATTTAGAGGAAGAAAATAGTAAAAAAAGTTACATGTTAAATAAGGGTGTCAATCATATAATCCTGGAGTACATTTTTTAATCTGCATATATTTTGCCTGGGGGGGGCACGGTGGAGTGGGGGTCACAGGAGACTAGGTTGTCACTGATACAGTCATCAGTGGCGTGTGTAGGGCAATTCTGAGGGCTCAAAGATGGGAAGAAGGTATGTCGCGGCAACATGATGCGAGTGCCATTGATGTCCAGGAAGTGTACATGGTGAGTATATAGGAACTGGCTGCAGATGTAGCACACCCCGAAATTGAGATCTCGGAGAGCTGAGATCTCAATCTTCTCATACGTCACTTCAACAGCCATTTTCCTGAAGTCCATCACGTCAGAAGTGGCTCTCCGAGATCTCATTGTGCGCATGAGCTGCATCCACAGCCATTTTCCCTATGCCCCTCACATACACTGTGTGGACATCAATGTCACTCGCATTGCTTCACTGCGACACCCCCTCCTCCCATCATCAGGCCCCATGCATGCCACCACCTACTTTATTAACGACAACCCTGCCTCCAGCTACCTCACCCTAATGTGCCCTCCTGGTAAGCTATATCTGGATTATAAGACGCAGCACCATTTTCCCCCCAATTTGCATCTTAGTGCATTTTATAATCCAAAACCACAGTATATAATTCAGAGAGTACTACTTTCATCTTCTTCAGTGCTAAGGTTACACAACACATTAATGTCTGAAGTAATTATGCAATGTTTTAGGACTTTATACTTCCTAACACCTATATCTTATTGCTGATAAGTGAGCTCTGACGATCTCTCACTATCCTGCATCACTCTAAAATAGCTGCTGCAATCCCTGCCTCAGCTTTTATACAGCCTATAACAGTCATTCCTGATTGGTTTCCCTCTCCCATGTCATACGATAGCAGCAAGGAAATATATGGAAATCCTCGCAGTTGAACGCAGACCATGAGAGCCTTTTGTTGCTGATGTAATCTTCTGTAATGTGTAAAATGGTGGCAGACATTTTTTGGTAGTTCACAATAACTGAATTAATATGATTCTTATTCACCTGTGAATTTCACAACATTCCATACAAATTCGCTTTAATGAGTGAAATGACTTCACTCATCTTTAGGCAACATCATTACTACAGTAAACAGGCAGTGTTTTAGAATAAATGATTTTCCCTCTTGACTAGAGATGAGTGAACCTTTTAGGGTAGAAACACACTATCCTACTTACATGGAGGCTCTCGGAGGAGACTCGGATCAGTGACCCTGAACGGCCTCTCCCTCTCTGGACGGGAGTGTGATGCTGCAAAAAAACACAAGCAGCTGACACTCCCATCCAGAGAGGGAGAGGCCGCTCAGGGTCACTGATCCGAGTCTCCTCCGAGAGACTCCATGTAAGTAGGATAGTGTGTTTCTACCCTTATGGTTCGATTCGGTTGGCGAATGAATTCATGGGTGTTCCGGTTCAGTGGCGCTGTTTGAGACATGAACTTGACCCGAGCCATCACTGATTGGCTGTTGGCTCCCCGTCCACATACAACCAATCATAAGCAAAACACTTCTGGGGCAGGAGGGTGGAGATTTTTCAATATGTTTAGGGAAAACACACTAAAGCAAAAAACTCAGATTTCACCCCAGAGCGGGTCGAGCACAGACTGCAAGCGGCTCGCCTTGCGCCAAGCACCAAGTGTACACGAGAACAACACTACACACTCCTGCACTTTGCATATGTAAATCAAATGAACTCCAGCCTTGAACAGGTCCCAAACAACGCTCATCTCTACCTCTGACCAGTGACATCCCCATTGAGAACTATATCGTTTATGACCAGCACTCAGTGGTGGGAGGTTGATGGTGCTATGTAGGAAAGGATCTGGTGATCTCTATCGTAGTTATAATAGAATCCAAGCACTCATCTAGTTCAGTTTCAAGTGATTTATTGTGAAGCACACATGGATGGTGAGGTGACAGCAGCAATAACGTTTTGGCCCCTCAGCCTAGGCATGGACGGTGCTGGCTCTCCCAAGACTACGATACGAACGGTACTTCCCCAGACCAGGGGTCACACACTAGGAGCTACCACATCAGGGGCTATCAGAAACATACTAAGACGATTCTCCAGCATTCTGGAACATTCCACATACCTATGGGTACAGCACAAAGTCTGCACAGATACACTGCCTAATAGGCCTGCAACAGATGTATTGTTCCATGGTGCAGGGGGCTCTCGTCTTACCATACAGTGCTCTATACCTGATGTTTACTCCCCTAAGATCATTAGCAGTGACGTGTTGAGAAAGGCCTAATTGGGGGCCGAAATGGCATAGATGCTCATGAGGAGAACATAATTATACCTCTATACAAGTCTTTAGTGCGACCACACTTAGAATACTGTGTACAATTCTGGTCTCCGGTGTATATAGAAAGACATAGCTGAACTAGAGCGGGTCCAGAGAAGAGCGACAAAAGTCATTAGAGGACTAAGGGGTCTACAATACCAAGACAGGTTATTAGAGGACTGAGGGGTCTGCAATACCAAGACAGGTTATTAGAGGACTGGAGGGTCTGCAATACCAAGACAGGTTATTAGAGGACTGGAGGGTCTGTAATACCAAGAAAGGTTATTAGAGGACTGAGGGGTCTGCAATACTAAGACAGGTTATTAGAGGACTGGAGGGTCTGTAATACCAAGAAAGGTTATTAGAGGACTGAGGGGTCTGCAATACCAAGACAGGTTATTAGAGGACTGAGGGGTCTGCAATACCAAGACAGGTTATTAGAGGACTGAGGGGTCTGCAATACCAAGACAGGTTATTAGAGGACTGGGGGTCTGCAATACCAAGACAGGTTATTAGAGGACTGGAGGGTCTGCAATACCAAGACAGGTTATTAGAGGACTGGAGGGTCTGCAATACCAAGACAGGTTATTAGAGGACTGAGGGGTCTGCAATACCAAGACAGGTTATTAGAGGACTGAGGGGTCTGCAATACTAAGACAGGTTATTAGAGGACTGAGGGGTCTGCAATACCAAGACAGGTTATTAGAGGACTGGGGGTCTGTAATACCAAGACAGGTTATTAGAGGACTGAGGGGTCTGCAATACCAAGACAGGTTATTAGAGGACTGAGGGGTCTGCAATACCAGGACAGGTTATTAGAGGACTGAGGGGTCTGCAATACCAAGACAGGTTATTAGAGGACTGGAGGGTCTGCAATACCAAGACAGGTTATTAGAGGACTGAGGGGTCTGCAATACCAAGACAGGTTATTAGAGGACTGAGGGGTCTGCAATACCAAGACAGGTTATTAGAGGACTGAGGGGTCTGCAATACCAAGACAGGTTATTAGAGGACTGAGTGGTCTGCAATACCAAGACAGGTTATTAGAGGACTGAGGGGTCTGCAATACCAAGACAGATTATTAGAGGACTGGGGGTCTGCAATACCAAGACAGGTTATTAGAGGACTGAGGGGTCTGCAATACCAAGACAGGTTATTAGAGGACTGAGGGGTCTGCAATACCAAGACAGGTTATTAGAGGACTGAGGGGTCTGCAATACCAAGACAGGTTATTAGAGGACTGAGGGGTCTGCAATACCAAGACAGGTTATTAGAGGACTGAGGGGTCTGCAATACCAAGACAGGTTATTAGAGGACTGAGGGGTCTGCAATACCAAGACAGGTTATTAGAGGACTGAGGGGTCTGCAATACCAAGACAGGTTATTAGAGGACTGAGGGGTCTGCAATATCAAGACAGGTTATTAGACGACTGAGGGGTCTGCAATACCAAGACAGGTTATTAAACTTGGGGTTATTTAGCTTGGAAAAACGAAGGCTTAGGGGTGATCTTTAGTGATGGGCGAGTCCTAAATTACTCGGAATCACTTGACTCTAGCGAGTCCGAGCCAGGGACTCGCTACTCGTTGCGAGTCTAGCGAGTCCAATGTTAATGAATGGGGAACCGAGTAATAGCAAGTAATGTGCGATTTACAAATTGCAGATGTGTCTCGGAAGCTTCAGGCTCTATCTGCTAGGACTCGTTACTCTGCGAGTTTCCCAGCGTTTACTCCACAGTAACCAGCCCAATGCAAATAAACTTGCATTTGCTACTGTGCCAGTGATAGCAGGGAAACTCGCAAGTTAGAGCTGTCTGCTCTGTGCAGTTCCAGGGTCCTAGAGCCCGCCTGCTGCCTGATGTAGCAGAGCTGAGATTGTTCTCAGTCTGCTCATTCCCTGTGCATAGACATCTACTGTATATCTATGCACAGGGGATGTAGCAGAGAGGACATCGCGTTTTGGACTACGTCGGACGGAAGAGGATTTTTTTAATTAAAGATGGAGTCCCTAATGGCTTTTTTATTTTATTTCTAATAAAAAATTTTCTCTGTGTTGTGTTTTTTTTAACCCTTTATTGGAGATTCTTAGTGGCCGGGTCAAACCTGGTCTGACATTAAGAATCTCGGGCTTAATACCAGCTTGTATAACAAAGCTGGTATTAACCCCTTTATTACCCAGCGTGCCACCGCCACCAGGGCCGCTGGAAGAGCGGGGTTCAGCGCCAGAGGATGGCGCTTCAATGAACGCGCCATCTTCTGGGGCGGCTGCGGGCTGCAATTTGCAGCGGGGGGTGCCCAGAAAGCTTGGGCCTCCCTGCGCTGCAGATTCCAGCCCCCAGCTGCTTAGCTGTACCTGGCTAGACATAGAAATTGCGCGGAGCCCCACGCATTTTTTTTTATTATTTCATGAAATAATAAAAAAAAGGGCTCCCCTATATTCTTGTGTCCGGCCAGGTACAAATAGGCACCTGGGGGTTGGGGGCAGCCCGTCGCTGCCTGCTGGATCCGGCTGGTTCCAGAAATACGGCGAAGCCCACGTCAAATTTTTTTCTGACAAATCCATAAAACAATGTAAATAAAAGGGACTGCATCTTTATTAACCCCTGGACCATGGGCGAGGGGTTAATAAAGATGCAGTCCCTTTTTTAGGATTGTTTTATTGATTTTTCAGAAAAAAAATATCGTGGGCTTCGCCGTATTTCTGGAACCAGCCGGATCCAGCAGACAGCGTCGGGCTGCCCCCAACCCCCAGGTGCCTATTTGTACCTGGCCAGACACAAGAATATAGGCGAGCCCTCTTTTTGTATTATTTCATGAATTTCATGAAATAATAAAAAAAAAATGCGTGGGGCTTCGCGCAATTTCTATGTCTAGCCAGGTACAGCTAAGCAGCTGGGGGCTGGAATCCGCAGCGCAGGGAGGCCCAAGCTTTCTGGGCACCCCCCGCTGCAAATTGCAGCCCGCAGCCGCCCCAGAAGATGGCGCGTTCATTGAAGCGCCATCCTCTGGCGCTGAACCCCGCTCTTCCAGCGGCCCTGGTGGCGGTGGCACGCTGGGTAATAAAGGGGTTAATACCAGCTTTGTTATACAAGCTGGTATTAAGCCCGAGATTCTTAATGTCAGACCAGGTTTGACCCGGCCACTAAGAATCTCCAATAAAGGGTTAAAAAAAACACAAAACAGAGAAAATTTTTTATTAGAAATAAAATAAAAAAGCCATTAGGGACTCCATCTTTAATTAAGAAAATCCTCTTCCGTCCGACTTAGTCCAAAACGCGATGTCCTCTCTGCTACATCCCCTGTGCATAGATATAGATGTCTATGCACAGGGAATGAGCAGACTGAGAACAATCTCAGCTCTGCTACATCATCTCTGTGCACAGGGAGAGCAGGCGGGCTCTAGGACCCTGGAGCTGTGGCAGCCTGCACACAGAGCAGACAGCTGGACTCCTTACTGTGCGAGTTTCCCAGTGTTTACTAGCACAGTAACCAGTCCAATGCAAGTCAATGACAATCCTAGTTTTGTCAGAATCTCTGATAAAACTAGGATTGCCAACGATTTGCATTGGACTCGTTACTGTGCGAGTAAACGCTGGGAAACTCGCAGAATACCGAGTCCTGCGAGTCCCTTACTACTCGCCGAGTAACGAGTGCTAGCGAGTAGATTCGCCCATCCCTAGTGATCTTATAATAATGTATAAATATATGAGGGGACAGTACAGAGTACTTTAATGATCACTTTACTCTTAGGCCTGAGACTGGGACAAGGGGGCATCCTCTACGTCTGGAGGAAAGAAGGTTTAATCATAATCACAGACGCGGATTCTTTTCTGTAAGAGCAGTGAGACTATGGAACTCTCTGCCACATGATGTTGTAATGAGTGAGTCACTACTAACATTTAAGAAGGGCCTGGATGCCTTTCTTGAAAACTATAATATTACCAGTTATATTTACTAGATACTTTGATAGGGCGTTGATCCAGGGAATTAGTCTGATTGCCGTATCTGGAGTCAGGAAGGAATTTTTTTGCCTTCCTCTGGATCAACATGTTAGGCTATGGGGTGAACTAGATGGACTTAAAGTCTTCCTTCAACCTTAAAAACTATGTTACTATGTTTTTTCATGCCTAGAAGACATGATGCTGTTCTAAAAAATTATCTTGGAGGTCAAACACAATACTAGATGTAGTTGCTTTTGATGTGGGGTGTATTCATTTTTGCATCAATCAATTTGAGTAAAATTGAAGATGTAGTTAAAATTATATTATTAATCTAACTTTCATTTTATGGGTTTAAAAATCTAATATATAACGCTGAATATATGTGTGTGTTTGTGTATGTGTCATAGCTCCACCCCTCCACATAGTCATGCCCACTTCATAGCCCCACCTCCATATAGCCCCACCCCCTCCACAGCCACATCTACATATAGGTATGCCCTCTATAGGGGAGGGACTATCTGCATAATATAATGCAGGCTTATAGTCTTCCATATAGCATAATGCAGCCTCAAAGCCCTGCATAAAGCTGAATACAAACTCATAGCCCTCAATGTAGCTGAATGCAGCCTCATTGCCCTCCATATATCATAATGCAGCCTCATATCCCTCCATATATCATAATGCAGCCTCATAGTCCTCTATATATCATAATGCAGCCTCATAGCCCTCCATATCTAATATATAAAGCTGAGTGTATGTGTGGTGCCCCTGCGGTCTGGTTGCCACAGAGGTACTGCACCTAAGCCATAGGTGTGGTATCCCACTCCCAGGTAAGGAGGGGACACAAACGTGAGACACACGAACACCTGTACCAAACACTCATCCTAACCCAGGCCAGGGGAACTTGGGCAGATCCTATTTAGGGAGAGCCCCATCTTCTGGCCGGGGGAGGGAGTAGGTGGAGGGGGTGGGAGTACAAGGTAGAAAAAGCAGAGAGGAAGAGGAGGAGACAGGAAAAGAAACAGAACAGTCTAGGAGTCTGTGAGGAACATCTAGAGAGAGATGGAGCTCTAGGGGAGGCTCACGCCAGGGGAGGAGTTGGACCAGAGAGAAGGTCGCCACAGAACTCTGGTCGGAGGGACCCCGTTCCAGCAATCACCCCTGGAGGGCATTGCTGGTGGAGCTAAGTTGCAAGAGAGGACTGGCATTGATCTAACAACTTACTTTAAGTTGGAGCTATGAACCCGGAGGCCGCTGTACCTGTATGAGCAGTGGCTACTGACCGTGCATATTCTGCGGAATGGTGGCTAGACCTAGCATCAGGGGATGAATCACCCGTCGCCCGACAAAGCCTGCAGCCACCTGCTTGCGACACTGTGCACGAGGACGCAGGGCAGGAAAGTAGCCAGCATGGGAAGTCAACCAGGAGAGGCTTACAACATGGTGTCTCGGTGGAGTGAACCCAAGTTGCCTTGGAGTCGACCGGACTGCTGACCAGGAGGACACTGTGCCCCGCTGGGCTGGACTGCTGAACTAAACTGTGAGTAAATGCTTAATAACTGCAACCACGGTGTCCTCCTGTTATTCCACGTGCTCTTATGGTCGCCTGCTGCACCCTGACCATCACCGTCCCAATAGTCAACTGTAGGGAAAGAATCTGGGCACTAGAGGGCTTTTGGTGTTTTTCTTAGGCTTGTATGTGCTGCCAGCAATATGGAGTTGCTCAAGTCTGCACAAGATCCAGTCACAAAAATGTCCAAAAATTTAGAAGAAACAGACGGCACTCACCATTAGATGAAGGTTCTTTTAATGCAAGTGCTCCGTTAGGAGGTGCGGGTTACAAACATTATGTGGCGGGGAGGGAGGTGCGGAGAGGATGACGGGCGCACGTTTCGCCTGGTGAGGCTTCCACAGGTCCCTTTGGACCCGTGGAAGCCTAACCAGGCGAAACGTGCGCCTGTCGTCTTCCCCGCCAAATAATGTTTGTAACCCGCACCTCCTAACGGAGCACTTGGATTAAAAGAGCCTTCATCTAATGGTGAGTGCCGTCTGTTTCTTCTAAATTTTTGGACAGTCCCAATAGACTGTCACACACTAACTCTGAGGATCCGCTCCATCTGTGGGGAGCGATACCATCCCGGATGCCGCACCATCTGCCCCAGAGGCCTAAACCAGCACCGTCGGCCATCCCTGGCTGAATACCACAGGTGGCGTCACAAAATAGGCTTCTAATTTTCCCTGTAAATAACCCCTTCATTGCACGGCCAGGGCCACAGAGCTGGGTCACAGCCACCATGGTCTCCCCAAGACAGTCAACCAGCCCGACTACCGAGTACCCCCCGGCCCTTACGGCCTGTTGCATATGTATGTGTGAATGTCACAATAGAATGAATCATATGCAAATCCACAAGTAGAAGCCAGGAGACACAAATATTGCACAAATACATTGACAGGACTCAGAAGTTTATAAGCTATATTCTCTTGTGATATCACTGTTTTGATCTATAACTAAGAACAGTTAGTTACTATGCCCGGCCATCTATAAAACTCAAACGTTTGGAAATTGTACTTGTGTCCAGTGAGATATTGATTCATATCTTACTTTTCATAGGGGGTGTACTCATTTATGCTGAGCACTGTATATTTTCAAAGATGTACCGTATATACTCACGTATAAGCCGAGTTTTTCAGCCCAAAAATTGGGCTGAAAAGTACCCCCCTCGGCTTATACGCAAGTCAATACGGTATACAGCAGCCACAGCAGCCCCAGCAGCCTCAGTAATCCAGGGCCCCCGACCCCCTTGCTCCGGAAACCTGTAAAGCAAAATATACTTATCACTGTCCCGCTGCCATCCCAGCCGCTGCCAGCATAGCGATCCTCCATCTTCATCTGTCTTTTTCCGGTTTCCTCTGTTCGGCGCCGGCAATGACGTTACAGGTTTCCGGAGCAAGGGGGGGGCCCTGGATTACTGAGGCTGCTGTATACTACCGCTGGGGCTGCTGGGGATGCTATATACTACCACTGGGGCTGCTGGGGCTGCTATATACTACCACTGGGGCTGCTGGGGATGCTATATACTACCACTGGGGCTGCTGGGGATGCTATATACTACCACTGGGGCTTCTATATACTACCACTGGGGCTGCTGGGGATGCTATATACTACCACTGGGGCTTCTATATACTACCACTGGGGCTGCTGGGGATGCTATATACTACCACTGGGGCTGCTGGGGCTGCTATATACTACCACTGGGGCTGCTGGGGCTGCTATATACTACCACTGGGGCTGCTGTATACTACCACTGGGGAGGCCTGTATACCACTGGGGGGGCCTGTATACCACACTGCTGGGGGCTGTATACCTGTGCTGGGGTCCACCCTCGGCTTATACACGAGTCAATAGGTTTCCCCAGATTTTGGGGGAAAAAGTAGGGGGGTCGGCTTATACATGGGTCGGCTTATACACGAGTATATACGGGTAAGTATTGTTTATCAGTAAAAATGTGTCGGAGAGAGTAAGAATGACCATGAGTATATTCTCCATCTTATGGGTCAGGCAAGACTCTACTTTATTGTTTGTTTGCTTGAAAAGCAATTCGTTGAGATTTTTTGCAAATTAGCTTTTTTTGTAGGACCAAAAATTCGACCTAGACATCCATATATAATTTATTGTGTTAATGTAAAAGATTCTCCCTAGGTCTAAAGGAACAGCAATCAATTTTACAGGTGAACAGGCACTTTAGCAATCTCCCCCACGCTGAGACCTGCAATGGGTATAACATATGAGTAATGTAAACAGCTGGTGGTAGAAGAAACTTTTAAGTTAATCAATTTACAATTGCATATTGTACATCCTCCCTCCGACCTGGACGTAACTAGTAGAAAAAATTAAATTAAAATACATCAATTTTAAAGGGTATTTTATGGTGTAAGAAATTTTGAAAGATCGTCTTGTTGAGAGCGTTGCCGACACGAGCACATTATAATATACCATACTTGTTGTATTCAAGTTCTATGAAAAGTATTTATTGTCACCAGTGAAAACAAGGGGTACTACATTGTCCATGCAAACAAAAGCACCTCAATTTATATGTTCTGTAACTCCCCTTTAATCCGCTGCTGTGGGCAGGGTGTTCGGTAGTTCTCATCTTGATATGCTGCAGTGACTCCACCCGAATCTTGCTAGGAGCTTTAGGGGAATGCAGAGGGGTCTTCCTCTTCTGGGACACTCCCAATAGATGAGGTTGAACCAATTAGCAGGTTTATTTACATGAGGATAAAAGGGGACAGTTGTAGGGGTAAT